>VOPJ01009660.1:0-18588 GCA_014673585.1 Semibalanus balanoides
AAAAAATGACGTCATGAGGTATTCATACTTAGAGAGCAATCAATTATTCAGAAATACAGATATTGATTTGAAATTTGGTTCGGGTATTGCACATATGTGGTTCCCTAACATGTCTTTCGGTTTTTTGAAAATATAAAAACGTTGATTTTGAAGGGATTTAGTTTTTTTGGGGGGGAGGTATTTTTTTATTCCGAGATCACCATTTTCTACCCCTTGTCATTTGCTATCTTTTGACGTTTTTGAATTGCATTTTGCTTAAAGAATGGTCTTTGTATAGCTTGTTAGAGTTTAGCTGATATGTGCGTCAAAGTCGTGTGTAGTGACGTCACTAAATTAAATATAACGCAAACAATTATATTTGAAATTGTCTAATTTTTGCACTGAAGCCGTCCAATTGATGTAGGTTAAGGCGTACCAAAGTTTTCGTTGAATAACACTGTTCGTCTGTGAGCTATTGTGGAAAATATCTGAGGGGGCGTTTTTGCCCCCTCCAGCCAATGGCGGTTTACGTAGACAAACGAAAAAAAAACAATCGACAGCCATTGAAATTTGCACTACTGAAATGTCCTAAACTTACCTTAGTTTGGCTTCTATAAGGTTATAAAAGTCCATATTTTTTATTACTTCTTTTTATCTAATAAAGATCACACAATACTGTGTACACCATCGTGTTTGTCTCATCAAGGCGCATTAAAACATCTTATTTTTGTATCATGTTAGGTCAACTTTTAAAAAGTGAACTCCGGTAAAGGTCAAGTGGTGACCCAAGTAAGTCATGCTGCATATCAGGAGACGTGTCTCTCTGGCTCCACCAACGTTGTATTTTGGACACAAAACTCATTTGGAAGGCAGTTGACGTTTAAGAAAGATATTTGTAAGCTTCTGGATAATAAGGCGATCCTGGGAATTCGCCACGCCCCTTCCCCTGGTGTGCGACGACCTGGCTTTTTGCATCAGGTTTATTACACAGAACTCGCTGACAAATCAAAATATCAAGTGCACATGAGTAAAAGTGTGATGTTTGCATAAATTTTTCAAAAACTCACAATTTCGTATGTCGTATATAATTTGTTACCGGAAGTTAAGATCAGCAACTAGGCCAAAAGTTGGGGGGCGCCGCCCCCGCGGTCTCAAAGTTGGGGGGGCAAGCGCCCCCGCTGCCCCCTGTTCCCGGGCCTATGAGTGCGCACCCTCACTATATATCTCAGGAACGGCTGAGCTGATTGTTAGAATTTGGTGTGTGGTTAGGGACTTCTCATCCACTGCCTTTCCAAAAATCAGGAGTGGGGTGGTTCTGTACATGTCCACGTGCACACCCCTGTTTTATATCTTAGGAACAGTTGAGCCGATTGCTTTCAAATGTGTTGTGTGGTTACTGTTAGAGACCTCTCAGCCACCACTTTCACACAAGTCTGGGGTGGGGTGCCTTTGCACGTGCTCACGTGTGCAGCCTTATTTGTATATCAGAAACTACTCACCCGATCGAGTTGAAATTCACCCTTTCCTTCGCGCTCGCTCGTTCATCGCCAACTACGGCACCTTACTGGTGATAGGTTTCCGTTGGGTGTTTTGCTTTCACATAGTAAGTAGCCTTCAATGATATAAGACCAAATTATCTTGTCTCATTTATCATGCTTAATTACGAGCGAGTGCAAAGAGTTCGCTGGTTCTTGCGTGGTGTAAGGGATAAAAGCTGGATATGAGCGGCCCGACCTAGCCCGGCCCGGCCCGTGGCGACACTTTGAGAAGTTCATATATCTGCAAGTGGACGTCTGATTGACAAGCGAACTTCTTTGCTAAGCAGCCACATCCACCCAACCCTGTATGAGTCCAGTGCTGATGCACGTGGGTGACTACCACTGCGCGTACTGGCGCGTGCCGCGTGAGATGTGTTGAAAAATGTTTTCTCGCAAAAACTCTGCAACAGGGACTATCATGGGCTGGGTGCACCCATGGGTGCCCACTCAATTCTTCCAAATGTCTGGGTTTTGGGTATGCATTTTTTTGACTTTGCCATGGGTACTGGGCGGGCAATGGGTATGACCATTTTGAACCATTATGTCGCTAAGAGTTATTTTTTACTTGACAACCAGATGTCTTAACCAGATTATTTTTTAAACAATGATATAGACACATAAACATATAAGGAATCTTGGAAATTTATGCAACAAATAAATCGTGGAAAGTAATAGAGCAGTAATGGTTTTTTAAATCATGTTCTGATCCAAGGTCTATACCAATATGATAATGTTTGACGCGAAGTGTTCGATAAGTTTCAAATCAGCAGGCAAACACACAGGTTCCTAATATTATTTAAATCGTTCATATTATGAATGTCAACATGGCCTAGGTATGGTTGCGATTTTGTGATAATTATTGGCCTTATCTGAATGGGCCCCAATTGGGCATGGGTATCAATATCATAAATTTGGAATGGGTCTGGTCTGGGTCTGGGCTTGGTGTTCATGGGTTTCGGCTGGGTTGGGCTTGGGGTTTGGGCACCCATGATAGTCTCTGCTCTGCAACGGCTTGGCCGATTGTGTGCAAATCTTGTGTTTGATTAAGGACCTCTCTGCTGCATTTTTCTCACATTTCAGGGGTGGGGTCCTCTGCACGTATACCAGACAATTTTTTAAATCTAAGAATCTACTTGCCTGATCGTGTTGAAATTCATCATAAATTTATTTGACACTCGAACGTTCATTGCCAACTTCGGCGCCTTACTGGTATAATAAACACAACTCCGAGAATACGTGTATGAAATGTAACTGGATATCAAACGTCTCTCAACATTTTGTTGAGATAGTGTCATCCATCGGTAGCAGCAATGACTTGAAAAGAGTGTGCAGTTCAACTTATACCAGAAACGTTTAGCTAAGCAAAAGAAGACAGGGGCGCAACTTTTTGAAAATCATTTGGGGTTGCACTTAGTTGTTAAGAGCCCCATTTGTACCACATCGCGTCATAGGCGTAATGTTAAATTCCCAAATTATTGGGGTTGTAGCTACAAACCCAATTTACATTTCAGTTCCATCTGTAAAAGAAGAGACGATAGATAAATGTTGCATTTATATTAAAAAGCCTTATGATATTTTGTTATTTTGCAAATGGATTTAGTCCTGAATTTTGGCTTTACTGTAAGTAGTTATTCGTATGCTCCGCTAAAGGTCGCCCTGTTTTTGACTGCTCTTTAAGCATCAACATTTACACACTTTGTTATTGATTGAGACATAACATCAATGGAAACGCGTCCATAAAAGCATCATAATGTAAGAATGATTAACCTATCCCACGACCCATCAATCACATGTATGTATGCATGTACATACAAACAAGCCCTGGAGATCCATGACCTAGTCCACGCTCAGACCTCAGTCGTGAACATGCCGTCATTGTTGAACGATACACTTGGTCTTCGGGAACAGCCGCATTACACGAGTACGCAATCATTACGTCTTAAGTGATGGTGCTTAATTACAGCGTATAATGATACAATAAAACAAAAGCTGCTCAGCGTTAGCTGGTTGGTAACCACAGACTGCAGGTGCCCACGGGTGGCGAGCGAACGTTCAACAACCAGGTTAGTGGCTGGTTAGATCACCACTATTATAGGTGCCCCCCCCACACACACACTAATGTTTATATTGCATCACCCAATCACCCAGCTTATATGTCATGAACATGAAATGATATGGTTACAGCCACTCAATCATTACATGCCTGTAATAGCTGCCGAATATTTTGCCTCTGTGCTGTCTGGTAAAGGCAGAGAGTTTTCCTATGGCCGTTGATATGGCCATTTGTAAATTGATTAGCATGCGTATATGTATATTGCATGTATACCTCACAGCTGCGTGTGAAGGGGGGCCAAATAACCAGGGGCGCCGCCACAAACCGAGAGTGAGGGGGACAGAGCCACAGAGGTATTCTGAAGTCGTTCTTGCCCTGCAACGTCCATAAGCGTAATGGTAAAATCGAAAAAATGTAGGGGGACGCGGCTCTGTTTGCCATGGTTGGGGGGACACGTTCCACGTTCCCCCACACACTCTCGACGCCCATGCAAATAGCCACACTGTTGCGGCATCCTTAAACGCAAATTATCATCACCATGAACGCATTACTAATCCTTTGCCTCATATTTTCTGCCACGGTGAGCATCTAAGTGTATTTGGTTGTCAATGCAGGCGTGCAGTTATGTAAGCCTGCTAAACATATTGCATGGTTGTAAACGTAATTAAGGCATGACACAACACAATGGAAAATAATTCCATGAGCGATGCATCGTTTTCCTCCTGCAACAAACATTTCGATGTCAGCAATGCAGACGCAGAGCTTCCGAGTGTCAAAACAAAGCAGACGCAGAGCTTCCGAGTGTCAAAACAATGCAGACGCAGAGCTTCCGAGTGTCAAAACAAAGCAGACGTAGAGCTTCCGAGTGTCAAAACAGAGCAGACGCAGAGCTTCCGAGTGTCAAAACAAAGCAGACGCAGAGCTTCCGAGTGTCAAAACAAAGCAGACGCAGAGCTTCCGAGTTGTCAAAACAAAGCAGACGCAGAGCTTCCGAGTGTCAAAACAAAACAAAAACGCGTTCGATATCGATGTTTGCTAGAGCTGCTGAAAAACTTCCGTGCACCAGCTGCGTGGATGTGGAAAACACCGGGACATACCAACCTTTCACAATGCAAAAACATTGGTAATCTTGGTGAATCTTTGACTTCCACTTCTTTGTTTCTTACTTGTTGTCACAAACTATTTATCACACTCTGTGGAAATGACAAAACTATTAGTGTGGTAAGCCTGGGGCATTCATGACAGATCGAACCAAAGCATAGCACCTACATGCTCAGATTTCGATTATACTGAGTTAATGGGGTTAATCTGGGCGTTGATTCACGCTGTGAAATTTTCAGCCCATCCGTCAAATGGTTTTCGAGTTATAGCCCACGCATTATTCGATTCTGCTAAACCCTTAATTTCAGCGGGCGATATTTCCCATAATAAATTATATGAGCCATTCAAACCTATATATTGATAAGAATCTCATAAGCCATATAATTTATTTTATATTTTTTTTTTGAAATTCCAAAATTTTGACATTTTGAAAACGCCGATTTTAAGTACAAACACCGTTTTTTGTATTGTGGCCACTAAAAATCATAACATTTTGTCTTGCGAGCCATTTTACTTACTTCCATATATGAGCCTTTGATGGTAAAAATATGGAGATCAGACTTTTTCTCTAAATATTTTAATTTATATTTTTTGAATTTGTAAAAATAATGGTCACTTTAGCACGTAATTCGATAATAACTTTGCAACGTAAAAGTGCTAAAGAACGTTAACTTGAACACAACTATATTGCCTCACTGTGCTGATAATGATGCATAACATGACCCGTCAGGCTGGCATCCTTCACCTCAAGGTCCACACAAATCATTAATTTCACTTAAATTGCGTTTTCAAAATTCAAAAATTTTGGAATTTCAACAATGTTATCTCTCAAATTAATATATAATTTATGAGATTGTTTATGATACATGTTTATATGACTCCTATTATTAGATGGGTAGATGTATGCACACTGAAAAATGGAAGTTTACAGCAACATCCGTAAAGATGCCTGAAGGCTATAACTTTAAAAAACATTAAACAGAACCGGGGCAGACAATTTAAACAGCGTGAGGTTCGGCCCAGATAACCCCCAAAACAATATTTTTCTTAAAATATGAGAAATTGAAGTGTTATTTTTGGGGTCGATCTGACATTGGCTGCACCGGGTGACCTCTAAGTCCACGTGACTTGAAAGTCCAAGGAGCAACCTGCGTGGGTCATGTTATGTCATCATCAAATGCAGCTCGATGAGGCAAATATAATGCTGTACAAGCTTGAGCTCTCTAACACACCTCTACGTCAAAGTTAAAATCAAAGTGCAAGTTATTAATCAAAATACGTGCTGTGACCATTATTTTTGGTAATTCAAAAATATAAAATACAATATTTTAGAGAAAAAGTATTTTCCAATAAATTTAACTATCGCATGGCAATCTATAATTTAAGCTTAATGTGATAAGGAAAAACATCATAATTTGTAGTGGCCCACATTATCAAAACGTGATTTTCGTAAAATCACGTTTTGAAAATTTCATAAATTTTGAATTTTCGAAAAAATGTTATATACAAATTAATCTACATGGTTTATGAATGATTCTAATGATACATAGGATTATAAATGACTCCCGATATTTTACATGGGGAGATATCTGCCCTCTGAAAATTAAAGGTTGAGCAAAATCGATAATGCCGGAGGCTATAACTCAAAAACCGTTTGTCGGACGAGGCTAAAGATGTCAAAGCTTGAAATCTAACGGCCCAGATAACCCCTTAGATACAGTTTTTATTTGAAATCTGAGATATACGGTGTTATTTCGAGTATTTTTGGTCGATCTGTCATGGAATGCCCCATGCTTTCGCAAGGGTTGGAACACATTCCCAACCCTTGTAAGCAAATGCTGCAAATTATGATGTATTAATTGCTATTGTATTGTATATTGTTAATTGCATTTTACTGTATCTAATTTGGTATTGTAGCATGTAACCTGTACTTTGGGTTGCAGGGCCTCCTCTAGACTGTTAACTGGGGGGACCGGGGGGCTGCCGCCCCCCCCCAGTGGACAGGCCGCCGCCCCTCCAGTCGAGCTGAAATCTGGTCACTGGGGGGGGGGGGGCAGGTAGTTGGCATCGTGTATGTATTAAAACGACACACTCGAATCGGCGAAAGAAATAAAACTTTATTTGATGCAGATATAAAAGAAAAGAGCCGTTGCCTAAAGTGAATAAGACTCGATTGTAATTTGTTAATAAATACCACATAAGTTTAAGTGCGGAAAGATACCTATTATAAAGGGTGGTCTGATAATGTAGGCAATTACACGATCGCAATTCATCTCCTGACAGCTAAGCGAGTAAGCGGCATGGTTGGTGGGGGGCGCCGGGTTTTGATTTGTGATGGACTGATAGCTGGCATTTTCGACATTTCGTTCGACCACTGACGGCAGATTGTAGTTTAAGGTTGGGTGGGGTGTGGGGGGCAAAGCAGGGCCTTTTTGAGACTATCGGCCATTCTTATGGTCAGCCGGTCAAAGGCCCGAGGAAACCAGCGGCGGACGGGTCTTTATAAGGTATTTCAACTGGTCAGAAACAGGCCGTGGTCAAGCTTTTACAGTGCCTTGGGTACTTACCCTCAGTGACTAGTCATATGTTCTCGGCCGGTCGGAGAAGGCATTTCACAGACCTACCTGAGAGCTTGGCCAAAGAAGTCCCATACAGGTCACAAGAGAAGACCCTCGGCTTATGTAAGAGGACATTTTTAGGCAACTTGATAGTTACATAGGCCAGTTTGAGAGGCCCTGGTCCAGTCTAGGAAGGCCTTAGCTAGTCTGAGAGCCTGCGGCTGATCCGAGACGGTATTTTTCAAATCTGAGAGCGCCTTTTGTCGGTCTAAAAGGTCTCTCAGTCCGTTTGAAATGGCCCTCAGGTTGGTCTGAGAAGGCTTTTGTCGGACCTGAGAGGCCGATCTAGAGGTCCTTTTTCAGACCTCAGAGGGCCATACGGCGGCCCGAGAGAGCCCTCGGCTGGTTTGAGAGTCGGGTAACAATCCTGACAATACCTCGTCAACGAAATACTGCAAAGTAAGGAGGGGAGTCAAAATAGACCCACCGTATCACGTCTATCACGAATTTCGTTCAGGGGGGCAAAAATGAATCAGGGGGGGGCCCTCGAGGCCAATATGGGGGGCCAACACATTTAAACTGTACAGTATGTTGTAAAACAACGAAACATAGGTTTTCAAAAACGGTCCCTCCCCTCCGCCGATACGGGAGGGGGATGCCTTACCTGACCCTGTTAACTTCCAAATCAAGCAACATAGAGCAACGCAGTAAAAACCAGCATGTTGTCTGTCATGTGAAGAATCTGATGGCATATCATTTTTTTGGTTTCAGGTCAACGGGTGACCTTGTCAACCTTAAAGGGAATAGTTCACCTTGAAAAAAAAAAAACGAGAAAAAGCTCAGAAATGAGGAAGAGTAAGCAGAAATTAAGTTCCATATTACTTCAGTAAGTCAAAAGAAACCTATCCTTTTACGAGCGAAAAGCAAATGAAAATGTCATTAATTTGGTGATAATTCATATTTTTTTCTCAAAGTAATGCGAATCTAGCTGGCTGAGAAGCACGCAACGTCATCGATTTAGTGAGGGGATCGGTGTCGTATACATGGTGGGTACTTGCCAAAGTACTTGTTGAAGATGCCGGAAAATACAAAACGCTTGGCTTTGAAAACCTCACAGTACTGCTTTAAGTAGGTATTCGTCCACTAAATTATATTTCACTATGAAAGTGTATTGTCCGCACCGTCGTCACTGTTCGTCTCTGGGGCGTCCGTCTGGACTATGTGTCACAAGGTCATGCACGCCGCAACGGTCTACAAAGTCACTGGCGTACCCGTCTCGCCGGTCGGGCTACTACACCAGCCGGGCGGCCTGCGCCGCGGGCGGCCAATCTAACAGGCAGCACCCGCGTACTGGTACGAGGTGGGGTTCGGTGAGACGAGGACAGCGGGGGACAGCGAGGTGGGGTTCGGTGAGTCAGCAGCGCTGAACGCTACGCATACGCTACGAACGTTGTTTAGAAAATGTTTTATAGAAGATTTAAACATCAACATCACTATGCATAGCATACCTGACAAAGTTCATTCTTGCAATAAAATAATGAGGTACTGAAACAGTATGGTTTTGGTCCAGCCTTACACTTCCCCAAGTCTTAACGGTCATCTGTGCGTCATATATCAACCGTCAGCTCAGCCAAATCAGTCCCAATCAGCGATTGGAGTACCGGTATAACCCGGTCCGCTTTTAGGACTGAATATTACATAATTAAGAGTTCTTGGAAAATGTGAAAGCGTCACAGTCATTTTCGAGCATGCGCCACAACTTGGCTATCTCAACTCAAAACCCTATGTTAAAGGTGAACTATTCCCTTTAAATCGACGACGCTAAAAATAGCGGTTTTGCTCTGCCCGTCGTAATTATCAAAGTTATGAACATAAAATGATTTAGCTAGCGTCAAAATGTTGGTCGTTGAATTAGCTATCTGATCATATATCATTTTTTAGGTCTGGGTTATTGACCTCTTAGGAATGAAAGTCCTCACCATAGATGATAATTGCTATGGGCGATTTATTTACATTAGCAACCACGACTCGATCACGTCCGGAAAAACGATCAGAAAACCTCAAAATTAGAAAGTGATAATTTGTAAATACAAATGCATGTTCCCAGACCAGGTTTGGCTCCTAAATACCAAAAAAGTACTTATATGTTCGCATCTGGTCAAAAGAAGTCAAAAAAGTAAAATAAAAAATACGACATAAGTTTCTTACACTTAGGAAGCCATCACTCAGTGAAAAATAAGGACATCGCTTTAAAATTCGGTTTGGGTAATGTGCAGACTCGGTTCACTTCTCTCACATATATTCTGGGATATAGGTTATCCTTGAAACGGATTTTGTGGATATTTTTCAAAAAAATAGTTTTGACTTTTTGGGGGTAAAAAAAAAATACTCCGAAATTGCCATTTAAAGGAGAACAACATTTCACGTCTTTTCTCTTTTTCGTTTTCAATTTGCTGCAAAACTCCATTTTCTGATTTGTCCAATATTTACCTTTTTACGAACATGACGTCAACAAAACGTCATTATCTCCCGAAACACTTGACCAAATTTTGATGAAAATATTGCAGGACGCGTATAATTGTTTTTAACTCAGCTACTCAAAATTTCAGATAGGTGCTTTTTATATGTAAAACGTTATTTAATAAATTAAAAAAAAATCAGGAGGCCTGTCAGGTGGCCTGTCGGGGAGGGGGGCTGTCCCCGTAAGGCGAGGTTTAGGTTAACTGGATCCAGAGCCGGGGAAATTCCTGTAGTTGATAGTTTTGGGTTTTGGGTGTTTTGAGTTCAGGTGGCTAGGTGTGGTGGATAGAACCCAGGGGCGGTGAAAGCGGAGGCAGGGGAGCTGCAGTCCCCCACCCAAGCCATTGGGGAGGCAAACATATAATTTTGCTCCCCATAACATCTCAAGTGGGACGGATCGAAAGGTATAATTGTATAGAAGAAACCCCGGTTAGTAAGGCAATACGTAAGGTCACATCAGACATGGTATGGATATTCTCAGACCAGCACGGTGTCTGTTAAGACTAGTCGAGGCACATAGTCAGAGGCGGGGGCCATTGAGGGGGGAATTGGGGTCATGCCTCAAAACGATTGAAATTTGATCGAAACTTACGCTTTTACTGAATGATGAAATTAAATTGCAACATCTTGTAAAGCGGATGAAAGCTTCTTTTAACTCAGTCCGACGTTCCGACTAGTTTTTCGTCATTGTGTACAACTCTTGTGTTATCTGCACACCAAAAACAAAATTTTGACCGTTATGGATCCGCCAGTTGGCATCTCAGGCCTGAACCTGGCGCTATCAATTTGATTTTGAGATGTTGATTAAATCGCCTGTCAATAAACTGTCTTTGACTTTTGCATTTTTGGTTGTATAAAGTTCCGAAAACCATAAAAATTGATAAAAAATACAAGCTTATACAGCACTTAAAAAACCTTAAGATTTACGATGGTGACTTGCACAGTAAATTTGCGTAAAGGACTTATGTCTTTAAAACTAACCGGCTTATGACTTCAAAATAAAAAAATGCGTCACTTTTTTTAGTTATTAAGTATGCTTTACCCGTGTCATTAACTTTCAATGTTCGATGGTAATTTTACTCGATGCGTATCGATGAGAAAAACACATAGGTGAAATCTGTTTGTTTTTTTAATCTAGAATGCTTCTACCTATACAAAGTTATTTCTTCAAAAATAATTCGACAATTTTACAAATGTTTCAAACTAAATGGATTATTTTGACCTAATTATTGACCTAAGGTAAATTCTGATGCAAAATTAGTAACAGAAAATTCAATTATCTTCCGACCGCTTTTGTTGCGCGTCGCTAACTCTTTTAGTAATCGAGATATAGACGGTTTTAGCAAGAGCACCCATATATATATATAGTCAAACATCGACCTTTGGTGACCTCAATATTGACTTGACCTCTAAAAAATATAAAATATTTTTGATAGAGCTTGTCTCGGGCCAGGGTTAGAACTTTATATCCCTTAGGGAGGGCTCGAGACCCCAAATAATTTCAAATTTTAACATTAGGCCTATGGCGTTGCATGGTAAGAATGGAGTCAAAATTTATCAAATTAACATTAAGGCCCCCCGGCCGATTTAATAAAGTTCCGCTTGTGTCTCGGGCTATCTAACAGCGTTTTTCACTTGTCGCTGCCCATCATTGAAAATCTGCGTGCCCCCCTCCCCCAGTGAAAATTCCTTACAGGAGGCCCTGTAATGGTATGTGTCTTTCTGTTTTCAAATGCTTAACCCAAAACACTGGTAAGTGGTATGCCATCCATGTCAGCAATTTTAAAGAAAATGATGGACTCACATTGTTGTTTAAGATTTTCATATTTGTCTTCCACTTTTGTTTTTAACCAGCTTAAGCTACAAAGAATGCATCTTCAGCATATAATATATTATTACGCTGCTTGAAATAGTTGTGCATTTCGCGAAAATCATCGGCATTTGTTATTTATAAATGGGACCGTATACCGCCGGCACCATTCGACACATTCCATGACTACCCTGAACACATAAACCCACCTGGGCACAAGCAGATCACGATTCTCGCCGGCACTACTCTCACCGCCAAATCCACTGCCTCATTTATATTTAAACATGCATACATTTGCGAAATCGATGCCACAACGCAGCCCGAATCGCTGCCGTTTGCAGGGGCGGCGGACAGTGGGCACATTCGTTTACCGAGGGCAGGGCGGAGACGTCGCCACTGTCGGCAGTGCGTCTCCGGCCGCCGCAGTCTCGGACAGGCCCTGTAACGGAGGGCTGTCGCCGAAGAAGGCACCTCAGTCGGGCTCCGGTGTCATTGTAAACCACTCGGGCAGGGGCGGGCCGGGCAGCCGGGGCTGTAAACCTTCCATGGAGAGGCGGGCGGGCTGCGGCGGAGACGGGGCCGGTGATTCCGATCACTGATCTGGTACCACCGGCGGAGCTGGGTACGGCTGTACTGATCTGGTACCACCGGCGGAGCTGGGCCACGGCTGTACTGATCTGGTACCACCGGCGGAGCTGGGTACGGCTGTACTGATCTGGTACCACCGGCGGAGCTGGGTACAGCTGTACTGATCTGGTACCACCGGCGGAGCTGGGCAAGGCTGTACTGATCTGGTACCACCGGCGGAGCTGGTTACAGCTGTGCTCCGGCTGAACAGTGTAGGTACATACCAGGTACTGAACAGAACAGTGTACCATGAGCGGCAGAGTGTAACCAGTTATTGGACATAAGACTAGAAAACATCTGCAACCTGAGCATATCAAGGTTACAACACTTGAAGGAAAATGTAATTATATCCTTTAAAGAATTCCTTTTTCTGGAGCTGCCTGCTCCATTTATTTCAAACAACGGGTACCGAAGATGGAGGAAGGTATACTGGGAAGATGATTTTTACTATGAAATAAAAGCAATGCGAATCAACCGAAACGTTATATAACTAGGGTACTATTGTCCGACCACTGCATAAAATTGTGACATCTTTTACTACAGTTTCGCTCTATACGACTGTTGAGGGTATGTACCGAAATCACCAGATTCGGGTTATTGCAATCGTGGGCGTTGCTGGGTTTCTCCAGACTTGCACCGGTCTTTCAAATGGGGTAGTCGAAATGCTCAGAAGCCGGGAAATCCTGCAAGCTGACTGCAGTGACGTAGTTCGTAGGGCTGCAGTGACGTAGGGCGAGTACAATGAGCACGCTAAACGAATATGGGCACGTGCACTCTGTTTGGGAGGGACATATTGGTAAAAATGCTTGTTAAACGTGAACTGATCTGATTCTATTGTCAGGTGGACATTGAAAATATACAAAGTCAGATAAATGTGTCACCCAGGTAGAAGGTTAATGAAACACTGAACACAAAGTTGCCTATAAACAAAGTTGAAAGCAATGGCATACATGCTCGAATATATATTTAATCGACATTAGGTATCCGGTGTGTTGCATTTCTTTTTTGCTTCATCGACGCTTATGTGAGGAATATGCAACTATCCGTGCACGAACTGATGAGACTAAAGCAAAAGTCACAGTTGCTTATCTGCAACATGTGTTTTGCTCTTCAACATAGTTCATCATAGCTCATCAATTTTATCATCTAGAACAAACGTCTTGCAGCTGACAGCTCAAAGTCCAGCTAGGCTGATTCGGCTACCGTGTAAGGCACTAAAAGCAAACATTTTTACAACGAACACAATGCTCAAACTGGCAGTGAAAAGCTCATAGCCGCTTTCCCACTGAACTGTCTTCTGGCCTAGCTGACTACAACTGAAACCTTTCACCACAAATATTTGACGCAGGACATCTTTGTCTTATTTAGTAAAGCATTTGTAGTAAACATTGTACAGAAGAAGAAAAAAGAACACACAAACTAATCATAGCACAGTTCTGACCTAATGAACACTGGTTGGCTACAACTCCATCGCCGTCTTCTTTCCTTTCTTCACCCTCTCCCTCCTCCCCTCTTCTATCCCTCCCACCCTCTCCCTCCTCCCCTCTTCTATCCCTCCCACCTCTCTCCCTCTCCCTCTTCTATCCTCCCACCCTCTCCCTCCTCCCTTCTTCTATCCCTCCCTCCCATCCCTCTCCCTTTTCCATACCTCCATCCTTCTCACTGTGACCGTCACGTGTCGCCGTACCGCAGGAGGGCTGATCGTGCAATCGACGCTCCTGCCCGCGACCGCCTCCTACCTCTCAAATCTCCCGCTCTGTGCGCGGCCCCCCGCGGCCCTCCGCGGCCGGGTGCAGTAGCTGCGTCGATAAGAGCACCGATAACGACCCAGACTCCATAAATACGTCACCGAACTGCAGCATGGCGATAAGGAGGCCACTGGGCAATTAGTTTCCTCGGCGGTGGCGGCGGCGGGGGTGTTGTCGGTTGAGGCGGTGGTGGCTAGGGAGGAAGGGGGGGGGGGAGGTGGTGGAGAGGGAGCGTCGTCGGGGCGGTTATCAGAGGTGTGTAGTCTCAAACACACGGCCATAAATTCGTAGATTACGCAGCCATGGACAGAAAGACATCGCGGTGATGGAAACACAAAGGAAAAGGCAAGTTTGTTTGCTTATGAGGAAGACAAATTTAAGTACTTTGTTTTTCATGTATGTAGGTATGGATAAGATGAGACATGGCCAAGTTAAATTAAACATTGCGTGCAGTGTACTTTACTATACATAAATATGTAGTTAATAGCATGGTCTCTATCCTATAACTTACACAATGTGTTGTCGCGGAAAATAGTGTTTTCTTTAACAATACAAAGTTACTGAGCTATAGATTACGGTATATTGAATGTTGGCACATTTTTCGCAAGTGACATTGCTGCCTTAGGTGCAATGAAAAAACTTGGAATGTGGCCAAAATGCATACCATGTAGTTAATAACTCCCGTCGAACACCTTTTTGACACCGATGGACACTATTAACGGCATTTGTGGGGTGTGCAAAGTTCCGGTCAACACTTTCAAGGGTGAAACTGGGTGTCTGACACCACCAACATCCCTGAGACCTTGGAAACAGATAAAATCGCCACGGGAATTTCGCAGGGACAGGGGCTGATACAGGGGGCGGATACAAGGGGAAGCGGCGAGGGGCGGCCGCCCCCTGTAGCCACCTCGCTTTTAGCACACACAAATGACCGAAAAGTGAGGGGGCCATGCCCTCCCACTGTTGCTGAGCTATATTGTGTCAGACACCCCGGCGACACCCCGGCGACACCCTGCAAGGTGTTGACCGAAACCTATTGCACCCCACAAATGCTGTTAATGTGTCGATCGGTGTCAAAAAGGTGTTCAACGGGAGTTCCATGGTATGCATTTTTGCCACATTACAAGGGTGTAACTTTCTGTGTACATTTATTTAAGTGAATTTGCAGGTTTCCATTTGAAAGACAAAGTAAAAACGATAGGTTTTTCTTTTGAATACGTTGCTGTAAGTTTTAAACCACCGGCTAAGCTAAGAGAGACTACAACTTCCATAAGAATAAAACAAAAACAAGAAAACAACTATGTGTAGTTAGCAATCTGATCAATGGTATATCCACATCGGTGGCCTCGGCTATTGGTACAGTCTGGTCGAGCATGAATCTGATCAACTTCGACATTTAATGACATACTCGATTGTCCGCCTGTTGTCACAAAAACTGACTAATTGATATATGATCCAGCTGATTATCTTTAATATACCATTTCATTTTAGATCGTACATGACTATATCCTTACATTTTTGTATGCTAGAGAGAATAAAAATGACAAAAAAGATCCTAGCTTGTGGTTCAGAGGCGCATTTTTTGTTAACCGTTCAAAACCACAGAGCGATTGTAAATCATTTCATCAAAAACATATGCTTCTGGACAAAATAATATATGTTAATTTGGAATTCTCTCAGAATCATCGAGCACCTGTTGCACTTGGCACGCATTGTGCATCTACTAAATCAGCTCGTAAAAGTGATTATCGCTCCCCATCCAACTATATTAAGAATCATCACGTCATGACAGAGCTTCTCGACCGGAAGAGTCTGTCACTGTCTCTACACGCTACACGCCAGTCAGTCTGTCACACAACAGTCTGTCACAACAGTCTGTCACAACAGTCTGTCACTCTGTCACAGACTGACTCTGTCTGTCACTGAGTCAGTCTGTCACTGTCTCTACACGCTACACGCCAGTCAGTCTGTCACAACAGTCTGTCACAACAGTCTGTCACAACAGTCTGTCACAACAGTCTGTCACTCTGTCACATACTGACTCTGTCTGTCACTGAGTCAGTCTGTCACTGTCTCAGTAATATCGATCCAGTTGCCAGCGCTTCTCACCTCTCCATCAACCACAGCCGTTTAAAAGTCACAAATCATTCTGCAACGCCCCCAGCCACAAACTCAAACACACCAAGCCACTCCTCACACATCACACTCACACTCACCCCTTCCCACACACCACAGCCTCCAATCCAACTCCTACCCACTGCACACCGATCTGAAGGTCTGCGAGCCGTCACCCGCGCCGCTCCTGGTCGCTCCTGCTGCCGTCCTCCGTGACGTCACAGTCGTGACGCGGCAGCCGGGCGTCACGACTGTGAAAGCCGCGCTGCATTAGCGCGCGGCGGCGCAGCGTATTGATTAGAGGCGGCCGGCGTGATCGGCGAGCTCGGCGGCGCGATACGCCGCGCCGCGCCGCCAGCGCCGCGATCTCATGGCGGCTATTAATAAAACGCTCGATCAAGTTGTCGGAGCAGTCACGAGTTTGATAGGCAGAGG
The DNA here is from genome assembly GCA_014673585.1 of Semibalanus balanoides. Taxonomy (NCBI): domain Eukaryota; kingdom Metazoa; phylum Arthropoda; class Thecostraca; order Balanomorpha; family Balanidae; genus Semibalanus; species Semibalanus balanoides. The sequence goes on from VOPJ01009660.1 coordinate 16,485, forward strand.
CAGGCTCAGCGGCTAGTTTCGGTGGTGTAGCGATTAAGAGTTAGCTAGCGTTCTTGCATGACGTTTACCGCTTTAAGGGTCATGTGTCGTGATGGTGATTTACATGTTTTTTGTTGTGTCTGAACAATGAACTGACCAGACTATTAGTTAGATGCTAATAAATTGCCTTAATCCTTGACAAACATATTTAACACAAACGACTCAATATCAGTATATATTTGTAATGCAATGCAGTTGTAATGTCACAAAATCTTAGTTGTTACGTTTTGCAAGTTAGTGATCAAACATGTCTGCACTGTGTAGAATCGGTGCAAGTTATGTCTTAAGTTAAAACAAAATATAACTTCTGCCTTAGAAGCAACATTGCATCGATCAGAGGAGCGTCTCTGTTCGTTTTATGAAGTTGTGTTTTTCCTATCGCACGTTTCATATGGCGGAAGCCACAACTGTCACCTGGAATTAACTTTGCAATGTTCCTGATCAACAAACACTTGGAAGCTGCACATGTAACAAAGATCGATACCATGGAACGCCAGTTGCGCCTGACATGACCTTGAGAAACAAGTTATAGGCACGGGTCATGCAGGTTGGAAGTTCGAAATTTTTCGGTATGTTCAAATTGTTTAAAAAGTAGGGTACTGAAAGTTTCATCGCGGTCGATTACTAACTATGTGAGTTATTCCTGAAAAACCGAGGGGGTGGCATCCACTCCCTCCCTCCCTAGGCGAGGGTTAAGCCACTGGGACTGCATTGCATTTGTACAATTTACCATGTGCACTTGAATCGTTATGAATCGTTATGTATTCGACACGCTTGATTCCATGCGGGTTTTGACTTAATCACGGTTCACAACTGCAAAATATGATGATGAACATATTTTGTTTTATTCAAAGGATTGCTATCAAACGATCCCAATCGATCCAATCAGAGTCGAATCAATAACAAGTCTGGTTCAGAGACGTGTTTCTGAACAGCTCCATCTTCTAATCACCTCTGCCGGTTTGGCTGAGTTCACAAGCCACAGGAGCTCTATACACTGTTCCTCCCTTCCTTCCAACTATCATTGTTAGCTGCTTAAATGGCCCGTGTCATTCCATGAGTTGAACGTTTCCGCCGCGTTCCGGGGCAGGTGTTTTAAGCACTTCCTCTAATTTTCATCGCAGGGCAAACTAAAGTCATGGCTCGAGAAGTTGTAACGCTATAACGATGCCAAAAAGAACTATGAACAAGTAGGTATATTTTAGGGAAAAATGAGAATATTTTCATCTCCAAATGCATTATGAAAGGAAAAAAAAGTATAGTCTGTAAACTTTCTCCCAAAACCCTGCGGTAACTGTAAATCATAACTTCATCGGGCCAAAGTGCAACATTTATGTTGATAGTTAAATTTCGTTGCATTTCGAAGTAATCAAAACCATGTTTTAGCCTCAAGCTCATAATAAATTGAATAAATAATAAAGGTTTAATGTGTGCAATGCATTCCATCTTGCACCTTCTTTAGCCTGCTAAAGAAGGATCAAGGTCCTGGGTCAATGCCAAGCTCTGCTGTATATCTGACCTGTAAGAAAGAGCGTGAGATGTGGTTCAGTTTGATGAAACATGCACAGTTTTCTTTACAAGGTCCGTCTACAATGTCACATCACCTGTTAAATAATGCTGTGAATAGTACAACATTGTAGCTCGTATATGAATAGGTATAAACAATCTACAGAATCTTTGTCCTCCACACTTTCAGCATATAAGTAAACAAATACAATACATACATAAATGAGTGTATAGTAAATGCTCGCGACACGTGGTCTATTGAAGACATTGGCAGGAGCCAATGTGCAGTTTTGTATACGTAGTGTAAATGAGATGGACAAATGCTCATGGCCACCCTGCTTAAACGGCGAGTAACCGTCGCTTGCAGTCGCCTAACGAGGCCTGATAACCCGTGATGTAGTGTTATAACTGTTAATCAGGAACATAACAGCAGCATCGGCGGGTCTAAAGAGAGTCATAATTAAAGTTTGAGATGTAATAGACCTCGGAAAATTGCTCAACTTAAGACCGAGATACGATATTTCAAGAACGCCACCCTGTTTTTATTTGCGGCTTATAT
>VOPJ01009661.1:0-18591 GCA_014673585.1 Semibalanus balanoides
CAGTGCTCACGAGTTGTTTTCTATTGTCCAGTGCTAACAATATATGCTAGCGTTGTAATTTAAGGGCAATGATTCTAGTAGCGGAAGCTCTCTGGCAAATATCGATAATTTTGTTCCGCCAGAATGATCTTGGCAAATTTGGAATATCTCAGCAACTAGAGTGAATTTGGAGAAATGAATTATATGGCTAAATTCAGAAAAAAATATGTTCTGTAGACCAGCTCCACATTACCGATGTGAGTAGGGACACTCTCTTTATTGTTAGAAGTTAAGAGGAAGTTTTATAATGGAAGGTGGTCTATGATATGTGTGAGAATTACCTATATTGGAAAATCGAGAAAAAGTACTTGGATTTGTTTAGGCGTTAACACCCACAACCTGTCCTCAACTCCATTTGGGATGGCTTCATTCAAATAACAGTGTAAAAACAAACGCTGTTTTTATGTTAACAAACCTGATTTCAATAAATGTATTTGTTAAGCATTTTTACGAAATTTAACCAAAGCAAGTTTGACTAAATAACCTTTTGCGGTTACATAGTTCAGAGGCGGTTATTTGCCTCTTGTGTTACTGTGATCAGGGTGGCACTAGAAGCCTTCACCAATTTGTGTGACAGTTCTAATGCTTTTGATTGTCTAGTCTTCGTAATATTTAATAGTCTTAATAGTATAATACTAGTACTAATGTCAGCTCTGATTGTATGCCCGAAATACTTAATTGCATATGTAATATCAATGACACTCATTTCAGGAGGCAAATAAGAAAGGAAAAGATGATGTGACAAGCACCTCCAATGATGAGGTAAGTACTGATACTAAGTAAGGCATTGTCAATGTCTCTGTATGTAATTTGCTTATAATGTCATCATGCATACACTATTGTTGTATTGCTATGTATACCTGCTACCTAAATTCTTATTAGGTACAGCATATACTTAATTCGTATCTAGGCAATGACATAATATTGACAATGCATATTCTGCCTGCTGCTCTCAGTATTTTTGTAGTCACATACCCTGTATCATGCACCCACTTTTTGTTGATAGTCTCATAGCCTCTCATAGCCCCTCACTATATGCATGCATCCACTATTTGTTTGTATTTCCATACCCGTTCCATGCACCCACTTTTTTGTAGTCTCATGCCCCTTCTATGCACCTACTATTTTTTGTAGTCCCATACCCTTCCATGCACCCACTATTTGTTCGTAGTCTCATTATTTCAATATTTGCATATTCTCATTATAATTCCATGCACCCACTATTTTGTTTATAGTCTCATGCCCATTACCCGGCCCCCAGATATGGCAGTGAGTGGGATTTTTGACAACTGGTTTTTATCAGTTTAAACTGTCTGACAAAAGTCCCCTGGTGGCAAACAAAATATACAAAAGTGGAAACAACTCCCATGAGCTATAATGATTTGCTTTGACTATCTCATCTCAAAATTCCATGTTTAAGGTGAATTGTTTCTAACGTAGCGAGGTAGTTTTTTTTTCTCACCACAACCCATTTTTCGATCTGCTCTACAAATCTGCTACCGCACTTCAAAATCTCATGTTAAGGTGAACTATTCCCTTTAACCCTCGACCTACGGGGATCTTTTCTCACCTTCGCCCTACGGGGGGAGGTCCTAAAAAGACCCCCTGTTAACTTCTTAACCAAGCAATATAGAACACAATGCGTTAAGAACTAGTACTGGCCGTGTGTCCTACCCGTGGAGATAAAACAGGTGAAGAAATTTGCAACACAGTCGCTGAAACATTCGAAATTTATATATTGTAAATGGCAGCACACAAAAGGTATGACACAACGTTTCTCTAACCGGTGATGGTCAAAGCTTTCTGCAATGAACAGCTGCTGTGTGCTGTTTTCACGTCACGATCAATTCAAAGGTTCCAAAACTAGTCGGCGGTTTTTGCTCAGTTTTCCACGTCCACTCCCCGGTGTTGATGTACCGTGACTTCCGACAGAACTCCACCAGCGCCCGGCCGGCCGCCGGCACCGGCACGGCCACCGCGCCCGGCGCGCCGCCTCCTACTGCCATCAATAAGATGAAGTACAGCAACAGCCCCACCATCCGCAAGGACCGCCGGACTAGCTCCTCCCGCTTCAACCTGCCCAGGAACCGAGAGCTGGAGAAGCTGCCCGCCTTCAAAGGTCAGTTGGATGGGAGACCTGGGAGAGGGTGGATGGGGGCTCATTGGAGACCGTCAGACGGTCGGGAGAAAAGCTTCGCTGGGATGAGTGCAGTGAGGGTTTCAAGGAGATGTGATTGCATTTGAAAAGAGGAAAAAATCAGGCGCACTTCAAGGTAGCGGCTCTGGTGTAATTTTGTTTGTTTCCTTTGTAGTGTTTTATTTCCATCGAAATTTACCAATTCGCTGTACCAGAACCAGATTCATTGCGATGTTTGTCCGTATTCGTCAGTTTTAACCGCTAGTCTTTGCGTTGACCGGGATTATTTTGGGTGTGAGGCGTTGTGATCGTCTTCCAACGGATCACGACAGGTGTCGCTAGTGATGTCCAGCGGTGAACGCAGGTGGCGCGTCTGTCGGGGCTTCATCGTACTGGAACGGGAGTTAACGAATTTAAAGGGGCATTCCCACCTTAACATTAGTTTTGAGTTGAGATCAGAGGCGCAACCAGGGAGGCAAATGGGATGATTACCCCTTTTGGGTCACAGGGGGCCCACCGAGATTCATCGAGATACCATTTGCATTAGCTAAATGACTTTCAAAAAGCCACAGATGAGCCCTCAAACCAGGCGAGGGGTCACTCTGGTGCATGTTAAGGGCCCTCGAGAGACACTGAAAGGCTTCGAAGCCAACCCAGGGGGCCTCTTGGGCATATATACTGTATATGTTGGCCTGCGCGCGGCGCCGCGTTCGGACGTGCGACGCGCGCGGGCTGCTCGCACCTTACCTCTGCGAGCGTGGGACCTGCCTGTCGTCCTCTCCTGTCCGTGGTGAATGAGTGGCAGAATGCGATGGAGGTCGCAGAGACTGATGCAGCGGTTATCGCTTTCGAGTGTGCTTGTCCTGAGTGGTGCCGTTTTTTTAAGCCAGTGACGGCTACTTTAAAGACCATGACGCGACACTCAGAATAAGCCGTTTTATGTTATCGGAGAGTGTTTTTTACTGTCTGCAAATACCAATATTGTCTTGCTCATGTAGCCGCGGCTGGGTTTTATGATACATGGGTTAACATTTTTAGAGGCGCTGACTGCTTTGTCGAACAGACTCAATGGGCCCCAGGGCAAGCTCGAGAGGCCCCCGAACAGACTCCAATGGGCCCCTGAACATGCGCGAGAGGCCCCTGGACAGTTTTTGGGCCTGTAAGTGGGCTCAATGGGCCCCTGGACATGTTCTAGAGGCCCCTCGGTGCTTTCAATTGGCTCCTGTATATTGTAGTTGGCAGTCTGCTATCTCCAACTCCTTAACCCTCGATCGGGTAGGGCAAATTCACTGCGTGTCCGGGTAGGGGGGGGGGGGGTGTACGACACCTGCCATTTCGCCCCTAATTGAGCTAGAGCTTCGATTTAAAAATGAGCGCTTTGCTTGTCATGAGAGGAAGCCACTGACATTATTTTAAGGTCCTTGGTCAATTTTAAGGTCCTGGGTAAAATCAGCGTCGCAAAATTACCTATGAACTGCCTAAGTCAAAACAATAATGTCAGGTCATTTGAGGTCAGTGACCTTGGTTGACCTTTGGAAGCGCATGACCCCAGTAAATCATAATTATGTCAAATGGCTCCAAGATTTGAAAGCTCACGCCGTCCAAAAACTGTTTCTAGAAAGCTGGCCAAAGTAAAGAAGAAGAAAGAAAAAAATCGGAGGTCAATCGGAGGTCAGTGAACCTTCGTTGACCCTCAAAAAGGTCAGTAGAGGTCACACAAATTTCAGCAGACAGTCACACCTTGGTTACCTTATGGAAACAGTAGAGCCTTTGCATCTTACTCCTGTAACACGTCAAACACTGCTGCTGGAAACTTTAACGTTGTAATACAAGGGCGCATCGATACTGACGGACGCTCACAAGTTTTGGCCTTGACCAGCTGACTGTTTGGCATTAATGATAAGGGAATGAGGGGTTCCCATCTGTGTTCAGTGGGAAGCTTCTGGAAGACCTCGAAAATTTTTCAGAGGTATGAAATTGTTGGTTAGCGCCTGGTGAAGTAAGGGGTTTGAGCCCCTTTTCGGGAAAGTTTCAGCTTGGCGGATCGGGGTGTGGCTCTCGCACAACTTGAAGGCTGCGGTGGACGTGTCTTGGCGTGGACCCGAGAGGGGTGAGGGGGTTGGCTCAAACTTTCCCCCAGGCATCTGGGAACAAGATCCAAGGCTCCGCCTCCACTCCCGTCCACCTTCCGCGTAGGGCGAGGGGCTTAAAGTTTTGGTACGGTGCTTGGCGGAGGGGCTCTATCGTCCATGCCTGTCATACTGCATTCTCTATCCCTGCAACGTGCCTTTTCATCCTTTTTGTTTGGCTCTTTCAACGCTTGGGAAAAGGACCCTTTCAACGATCGGTAAGGGGCCCTTTTGAGGCGCCCCTGGACGAAGTCCTGGCTACGTATCTGGTTCAGGGGCCTCTGAGGGTCCTGATGGTCTTGGTCTAACACCCAGCTCATCAAAAGTTGAAAAAGACAAAAAGGGGTCCTCTCAAAATAAAGTGGCCGAAATCCGTTAAGTTTGTTATATCCAGGGGTATTTTTTAGGGGGCACCATGACTGGCTTGCCCCCTTCTGAGGGCCTGGCTGCGATCCTGGTTGAGATAGCTAAGTTAGTGGCCATGTAGGGAAATTGAGGAAGGTGACATTGGAAACAAACATGGTTATCTGGTCTTAGGGCATTTTTTGCGGGGGGGAAATGGCATTAGTAAGACCGACCGTTATTTGGTAGTTGTGTTGCGATAACGTCATCTCTCGCCACTGCCGTAGTACCGTGTGTACTCGGTAGCCGTTGAGAGATCAACATTCGGGGTCTGGTTAGTTCTGATTGTCTATGACAGCGAAGTTCGATGTATCAGTGCGTGTCACGCTGAGATGACATTGAATACATTGGAGTTCTGTCAATAGTTGTGAATGTGAGACGTGGTTTTGATATTTCGGATTTTAATGGAATAATTTCAGAACAAGAATGCCTCAAATGCGCTGTGTTTTGTGTGGCGTAACAAATATTTTAGCTACGGTGTTCATGTGAGTGCGTCATGCTATTGCATTTACTAACAGGACTCTATTTTCCTATCATTATATGTACTATTTATTAGTCATTATGTTTTTCATAAAGGTGGAGATGTTTCTTTTAAAGCTTGGAGAGAATGTATTGTGGAAAAGTTACTGACTTGGATATTATGATAACATGATAACAGATGGTACTCATTGACGTTTGAATTTTCCTTATCCTAGCTTAAAATATAAGATTCCACACCGAATGGTGAAGTCATGGAAGATCAGAGTGTGTATATAGTATATACTAATCCGTTTAACGCTAGATTTCCTACATAGGTGTCTCGGTTATGAAACGCAGGTTTTCCTTTATCGTGTCAGAATGCAGTAACATTAACAGTCTTAAGCGCCTGACTTATCCCGTCTTATGCCCCATCACCCTGTACATTTTATAGATGTCGTTTTCCGAGCCGAAGCTGTTAGAGATAACCTGCAGCGTCGCCGGCAGTACAGCTAATTCCGTCATCCCATTTCATGCTGTGCACGGGCTGGCCTGCAGGCAGGTCTGTTCATTACAAAGTTTGTCCTGTCCCAACTTTGCTGCCGGCCAACTATTCCGAGACCGTCTCGTTCCGCTCGGCAGGCGGGCGGTCCTAGCCATACTACTTTGTCGGGTGTTGTTGCGAAGGTATGTCGACGGCTTACCTCGCTCCATTTAGATAGACCCGTATCTTTCGCGATAACTTGTTAGTAAATCATCCTGCGCAAATCAGGTATCACAGTTGCTATTTCAGACGTTGTTATAGTGGCGTTATCCAGACGTGACGGTATGGGCGCCACATAGGTAACCATTGAGTTGAGGCGCATCAGACGTGACGGTGATTTTTACCCTCACGGTGCGTTACTGAAATGTTTGCATTAAACGTGCCACTCGTGGACATGTGCAGTGGTAGAAATCGCAGTCCTGTTTGCGTTCCCTGGTAAGGAGTAGTGTGACCACCAGGGCTGCACCCCGACCAGTGGTGGCCACGGTTAACCATTAGCGGACAAATTAGCTTCCGCTAAATTTAGTTCTGCAAACCTGTGAAAGTCGGCTAACAAACAATTGTTTGCCGGGGGGGGGGGGTCCAAAGTCATATGGTAGCATGGGCGTGACTTCTCGTACTTGCCCATAGGGTTACATGTTAAAGGCCACTCTATTACAACGCCAAGTTTGTCGAGACTTTCTTCAAAGAAATATTCAAACTTGTATCATAGAAATAAAGTTTGAAGCGTATTTAAGTTTCGATTTTTTAGGGACAAACAATGTCAAGCCTCAACACGGTCGTCGAGTTTATAGCCAAAGTATGTCCAATCGCAGCCCGCGCCTCGCCCGACTACTTTTGAGTCAGTACCAGGCAGAAGATGGGCTCTGGCCGGAAGGGCACGAGAGCGCAGTTTGAGCTGCTCTGGTCCAAGCAGAATGAACGGTGACAATAGATAAGACAGACGATCAGCGCAATGGGCGGTGGGGTAGCACGGGGACGGTGCTCTACCATTGATGCTTGGTTATATGAAGTTTGGTGATCAGAGACAACAAAAGAAGAGAGACGTGCCACTAACTATGCTCGCAAGTATATGCAGCCATAGTCCTGGTGTAAATTATTTCTAGTGTATTTAGTGGTATTTAGTGTATTGCTAGTGTATTGACAGAGTATTGGTAGTTATTTCTAGTGAGTATAACGCAACTGTGATTTATGAGAGTTATCTAGTACCTCAGGTTGGTATAACGGCATGTGGCCCTGGCCTTAACTAAGCCATCCTCAGGTGTAAGAGTGGGGAGGGGGAGGTAAGGAAGAGGGGATGACAGGGACGGGGCACCCTTTCGCCGCTGTTGAAGTGATTTGAATTAAATGAACAAATGATTAATTTGTTCATCTAATTAATGATTTGTGTACACATTGACCATCATTTGACCTTTGCAGGTCATACCTTTTTGGAAAGCTCTTTGTCTAAGCTACAGCCTACAGCATAACAATTTTAGCTCTCTAGACCCGTTTTTAAGGGTTTAAGAGATAACAAAACATAATGTGATTAAAGTTAGCGATTAGCGGTCAGCGTTAGCTTCCGCTAATTTTGTGAGCAGTTTAGTGGTTTAGCGTAAGCGGAGTTAATTTCTTAGTTAGCGGATTGGTGGTTAGCGGAGGTAACTTTTCGGTTAGCTGTGCCCACCAGTACCACTGACCCCGACCATAGCCTCTGTCAAGGGCTCTCGCCTCTGAGCAGTCAGTCGCGCTCCGTGTGCACGGCGCACACACGCGATATCTGAGCTGTTCGGCAGCACGCCAGGTCACCTATGTTTACAGTTTGACGACCTGAAAATCATCAATATTAGTAGCTTGTCTCCAGCAGCCACTCTGTGTGTGGAAAATACTGCCAAAGACGTGTCAGAAAATGCTGCCAAAGACGTGACAGAAAAGGCTACCAGAGACGTGCCAGGTGTAAATGCCGTGTCGTTATGTGATCATTATATCATGTTAACGCATAAGGCGCCGCCTTGCGTTTCTTTGTTTATTATTATTTGTATATCCTTTTGTCATCGACAACTGTTTTTTATTTGGGTCACCATGACATTTCGACCTGTCGAAAACACCCTCATCTCTCACTTTTTGTTCAAAGTTGGTGTACATGGTTATCTTGGGTCCTGAATTCAGCTGTGACAATATTACCTCGATCTTACCTCCGGTTCTCGAGTTATAGCCTCGGGTATTTTCGCAAGGTCACGCTGCAGAGGTATTTTCTGAGGCCGAAATAGTGCATTTGACTTACCCAAATGTAACAAATATTTGTATGGCTGAATTCGCAATGAAACGAAGATTCTATTTTTTGCGTGACCTTGAATGACCTTGACCGAGTGACCTCTTGACATTTTTTCTTTGACCTCGTGTGACCATGGGTACACCTCTGATTTCAATTGTTCGCTTATCAAAATACTTGTCAATATATTACCTAACAACGCAACAAAGTAATAAACGCGTTTTTCCTCTAATTTCCATATTTTCCATCTATATTCGTGCGTGTTTTCGAATTGCCCCCAAGGGGGAGGGGTAGTGGGCAGATATCTGGGAAGGTATTGTACCGATTTGGATGGGTTCTTCACCATTTGATCTAGCGTGGTCTAAAACGGTGCCGTGTTAAATTTTATCCACTTTTGTCTAATCTAAGTGGACCAAATCGGATAAAAATCACCAAAACCACCAAAACCACCAAAAATCATTGCAGACGACATCATGCTCCGAATCTATAGGACTGCTTTGGGCAGTATCTTCACCAATCGATCCGGGGTGGTCCAAAACGTTATGGTTATGAGATTTATATACTTTTGTTCTATCGAAATGGACCAAATTGAACCCAAAACGCCAAAAATCGTGGCAGACGTCATGCTCCGCGTATATGGGACCGATTTGGACAGGGTCATCAACATTCGATCCAGCTTGGTCCAAAACGGGTCCTTGTTGAGTTTTATCTACTCCTCTGGTCTAATTTGTGGACCAAATTGGACCAAAACCACCAGTTTTGTTAGTTTAGATCCAATTTGGTCCATTTATATTGGACCAAACTCGGTAAAACTCAACACGGCTCTGTTTTGGACCAAACTGGATCAAATTGTGAAGATTCCGTCCAAATCGGTCCCATATGTTCGAAGCATGACGTCATCTGTAACGGTTTTTGTCGGTTTTAGTCCAATTTGGTCCACTTTGATAGGATTTGGACTACGCCGGATGGTATGGTGAAGACCCTGCCCAAATTGGCCTCATAGGTTCAGAGTATGACGTCATTTGCAGTGATTTGTAGTGGCTTTGGTCCAATTTGGTTCACTTAGATTAGACTTAAAGGGAATAGTTCAGCGCTTGAAAAAAAAAGAAAAATAGTATCAGAAATGATGAAGAGAAGCAAGAAATGTAAGTATCATATTACTAGTAAGCATCAAGAAACCTATATACGCGCAGAAAACGGCAAATTAACACTGTCATTATTTGGTGATATTCATATTTTTTCCTCAAGTAAATGCGAAAGTCAGCTGGCTGAGAAGCACGCAACGCTCATTGATTTAGTGAAGGATCGTGGCGTATACATGGTGGTACTTGCCAAAGTACTTGTTGAAGATGCCGGAAAATACAACGCTTTGAAACCATCCACAGTACTTGCTTTAAGTAGGTATTACGTCACTATTAGATTTAACTATGAAAGTGTAGTGTGCCGCCATCGTCGCTCACTGTCTGTGGTCTGGGGGGCAGGCTGTTCTGGGATTATGTGTCCCAAGGTCAGGGTGCCGGGCGGCTGCGCCGCGGGGCGCCAATCAAACAGCGGCAGCGCGTACTGGTGCGAGGTGGGGTTCGGTGAGTGGGAGGGGACAGATCAACGCCATCTTGTACGCGAAGCCTGGAACGTTCAGCCAGCGGCTGAACTCTCCGCTACGCATACCTACAAGAACGTTGTTGGAGAAAAATGTTTTAATACGAAGATTTAAAATCATCAAAATCACTAATCCGCATAGCATTTACGCCTGACCAAAGTTCATTCTATGCATAAAAGAATGAGGTACTGTTAAACAGTATGGTTTATGTTTCCAGCACTTCACTTTCCCCAAATCGGCTTACGTCATCTGTGCGTCATAATTCATACGTCAGCTCAGCCAATCAGCCTAATCTAGCGATTGGAGTTTACCGGGTAATACCCGGGTCCCGACTTATTAAGGACTGAATATGAAATAAATTAGTAGGTTCTTAGGAAAATGTGAAAGCGTCACAAGTCATGTTTCGAAGCATGCGCCACAACTTGGCTAAATCTCAACTCAAAACCTAAATGTTTAACAGGTGAGACTATCCACTTTAAGTGGATAAAATTCCATACAGCACCGTTTTAGACCACGCCAGATCGAATGGTGAAGACCCCCGTCCAAATCGGTATCATAGCTTCGCAGATTTTCGGCCGCTTCCCCTCCCCCTTGGGGGTAACTCGAAAACACGCACCTACATTGATGGAGAAGACACAATTTATAGTAAAAACACAAATTTCTTATTTGCTGTGTTGTTAGGCAATATCTTGACAAGTATTTTAATAAGTAAAAAAAACAGATGTGTACTCTGGGTCAGACGAGGTCACCAAAAAGGGTACGAGGTCACGGGGTCAAGGTCGTTTAAGGTCACGCAACAATGTCGAGTATTAAGATCTACGTTTCATTGCGAATCCAGCCATGTAAGTTTGTTACATTTTGTGTAGTGAAATCCGTTATTTTGGCTACCAAAAATGTCTGCAGCGTGGCCTTGCAAAAATCTCCGAGGCTATTACTCGAAAACCTGAGACCAGATCGCGTTGATATTGCCACAACTGAATTCAAGACCCAAGATAACCCTACATATTAATTTTGAACCAAAAGTGGGAAATGAGGATTGAGGATGTAATATAGGACACAAAATTGTCGAAATGTCGTGGAATGCGCCATTTGTCTTACTTCCTTTTCCAACAGAGCTGCACTTCATTTACAGGCAGAGTTGCGAAGATAAGACACGAAACACAGTACATATATGACATTCTCTCAGCCTAAAGTAGGTTAAAAATGCTTGATGGATAATATGCCGGGCCAAGTGGTGATCGAACAGGCCAAGTGCTAATCAAATCACGTTCACGCATGACATGTGAGACAGGTGGCCTGCGTCGTCTCTCTCGCTCGCTCTGCTGTTCTCATCTCGGCCGAGCTTCCGTCTGCTGCCGAGCGGATGATGACGTCATTGTGGCCATGGCAACGGCTATTGATCGGTGGCCGATGACGTCACACCATTGATCTCGGCGCTACGGCGGCGGACCATTCACACCGCGTGACGTCACCAGAGGATCGGCTGACACCTGTGGATCGGGCGTCCCCACGGACAGGGACACCTGTGGATCGGGCGTCCCCACGGACTGGGACACCTGTGGATCGGGCGTCCCCACGGGACTGGGACACCTGTGCGATACGGGCGTTCCCCAGCGGACAAGGGACACCTGTGGCATTCGGGCGTCCCACGGACTGGGACACCTGTGGATCGGGCGTCCCCACGGACCTGGGACAGCCTTGTGGATCGGGCGTCCCCACCGGACAGGGATCACCTGTGGATGGGCGTCCCCACGGACTGGGACACCTGTGGATGGGCTTCCCACGGACTGGGAGCACCTGTGGAATCGGGCGTCCCACGGACACAGGGACACGTCTGTTGGATCGGGAACTTTCCCCACGGACCAGGGACACCTGCTGGATCGGGCTTCCCCACGGACTGGGAACACTAGTCGATCGAACGTCCCACGGACTGGGACGACCTGGATCGGGCGTCCCACAGGACTGGGACGCCTGTGGATGGGCGTCCCCATGGACTGGGAAACGCACCTGTGGAATCGGGCATGCCCCACGGACTGGGACAACCTGTGGACATTCAAGCTTACCCCACGGAACTGGGACACCTGGACTTCGGGCGTTCCCATCGACTAGGGACGCCGTGGATCGGGCGTCCCACGGACTGGGACACACCTGTGGATCGGGCGTCCGCCACGGAACAGGGACACCTGTGGATCGGGCGTCCCAGGACAGGGACACCTGTGGATCGGGCATTCCCACGGACAGGGTTACCCTGTGGATCGGCATCCCCACGGACTGGACAGCCTGTGGATCGGGCTTCCCCACGGACTGGGACACCTGTGGATCGGGACGTCCCATGACTGAGGACGCCTGTGGTCGGGCGTCCCCACGGACGTGGAACACCTGTGGATCGGGCGTCCCGACGGACTGGGACACCTGTGCGATCGGGCGTCCCCACGGACTGGGACACCTGTGGATCGGGCGATTCTCCACGGTACTGGACTAACCTGTTGGCACTCGGGGCGCTCCCACCGGACTGGGACACCTGTGGATCGGGCGTCCCCACACGGACTGGGACCAACCTGTGGAGTCGGGCGTTCACCACGGACTGGACACCTGTGGAATCGGCGTCCCCATGGGACTGGGACGCCCTGTGGTCGGGCGTCCCCGCGGACATGGGACACCATGTGATCGGCGTACCAGCACGGACTGGGACACCTGTGGATCGGGCGTCCCCATGGACAGGGACACCTGTGGATCGGGCATCCCCACGGACTGGGACACCTGTGGATCGGGCGTCCACACGGACTGGGACACCTGTGGATCGGGCGTGCCCCATGACAGGGACACTAGTGGATCGGGGCGGTCCCCGGACTGGGACACCCTGCTGGATCGGGCGTCCCCCACGCCGTAACTGGGCAACCTGTGATGCGGGCGTCCACACGGACTGGGACACTGTGGATCCGGGCGTCCCCACGGACTAGGACAACCGGTGTGGATCGGGCGTCACACGGAGCTGGGACACCTGTGGATCGGGCGTCCCACGGACTGGGAACACCCTGTGCGATCGGGCTTCCCACGGACGTGGGACACCTGGTGGATCGCGGCCGCTCCCCATCGGACTTGGACGCTGGTGGCATCGGGGCGTCCCCACGGAACTGGGACACCTGTGGATCGGCGTCCCCATGTACAGGGACCCTGTGGATCGGCGCGTCGCCCACGGTACTGGGACACCTGTGGAATCAAGGCGTCCACGCGACTGGGACACTGTCGAATGACGTCCCACGGACTGGGACACCTGTGGATCGGGCGTCCCCCACGGGACTGGGACACTGTAATATCGGGCGTCCCCACGGACTGGGACACCTGTGGATCGGGCGTCCCCATGGACTCGGATACATTCTTGTTCATGCATGCACACAAATGGGCATACATATTGTATTATTATTGTACGGATCAGATTAGTTGCTATGCCCCTGTTACTGCTTACCAAATCTAGACGGCTAGAGGTCGCTCGGCTGCTGTAGGAACATTCGGTGGTATGGTCTGTCTGGTATGGTTCTGAGCACGGAACTGTCATCTGCCAACGTCAAGTATGTTTCTGCTAGGCTGAAACCATTTAATGATGAGCGGCGTTTACTGAAGGTGGAAATATTTGTCAACGTGTACCAGGTGGTTCAGTGCTATTTTAACTCCATTGTCTGAGCCGCAGCATAAATTGAGCCACCTATTTGTGTTGTCACGATGCTTTTGATGCCATCTGGTAGTTGAATTGCTGGTGTCATGCCTGGAGGCCGCTGCTGCGACTGAGTGGTTTTAGTGGCCTATATGTATCCATTTGTCATTGTCACCGATCAGCATCGGGTGCTCATGCTGCCATTGTATTGGCTTCATATCACCACAGGAGTGGTGGCGTCCCTCATCCGCAAACCCAGCCGCGATTGTATCGGCTTACAACAGTCGACGTACGGGCGTACGACTTCCGCCCGCTGCTGCTCGGCGCTGGTGGTGCGGCGTCTCCAAGTCTCGGTGGCTGCTGCAGCCGCCCTGACCGTGCCGCCGCCGCCCTGACCGCCCTGACCGCCGCCGCTCTGATCGTGCTGATGATCCGCACCGGTTAGCTGGCAGTTAGTTCCGCTGGGAAGCTCGCTGAAGTTCAGCAGCCATGTCTCTAGGGGATGTCATTTTAAAGATGGAATGGCTGCTGGGAGGTCCGCTAAACGGTCCATTTGAGCGTCTTCTCGGAGGTCCGTCCGGAGTCTCGCTAGTAACGGTCTGAGAGTACCACGGGGATAGTCGCAGGGCCTGCTTCTAGCAAGCCTACGTAGTCGTTTGGTTCTCAGGTGACTCCGACTCTGATTCCGGCCCTCCGATGGCGACTCCGATGGCCCTCCGATGGCGACTCCGATGGCCCTCCGATGGCGACTCCGATGGCGACTCCGATGGCCCTCCGATGGCGACTCCGATGGCCCTCCGATGGCGACTCCTGTTTCAAAAGGAGTCGAGTTCTCGCCAGAGTTCTGAGTTTTCCAAGTTGTACGCCTGAGTTCTCCGACTGCGACTTGGCAGCCCTGGCTACGAGGCTGCTGGCAGGTCGCTGTTTTGCCACTTAGCCTCCGTGTCCGCCCTGTGTCTGTCTCGGAGGTGGGCAGGCTCTCTCCCGGTAGGTGCTGTTCTGGGACGGCGCTGTCATATGGTGTCCCAGAGGTCGCCCGCAGGCTGCATCGGTGCTGGTGAGAGGCCTGGTGCTGGTGAGAGGCCTGGGACGGCTCTGTCGTATGGTGTCCCAGAGGTCGCCCGCAGGCTGCACCGGTGCTGGTGAGAGGCCTGGGACGGCTCTGTCGTATGGTGTCCCAGAGGTCGCCCGCAGGCTGCACCGGTGCTGGTGACTTCTGCGGAACGGATATGTCTCGAGATGATGGTGCGTTTGGTACATGCAAAGTGAATTAATTTCCGTTGTGTGCGGTCGACTTCCATTGTCCACGATGTTCAGCAGAATGGAACTGATAACTCCCGACTGGTTGATGGATGCCGCTCCACTCTGACTGTGTGCCTCAGACTAGACTGTCTGAATCGGACACTAATCCAGCTGCAATCAGAGTCAGACTGGCATTATCTGCTCGAGGAACCCGCCGGGAGTTCATAATCAGGCGAGGGCACCTGCCCTGGGTGAGCCGGAACCTCGTCTGCGCAGGCGGCTAGATGAGGTGCCCGTCACGTGCGGATTGGACACTGGGTTCCGTCCTGATTGGGGAAGTGGTATCTGGGACTAGTATGTAATGCCACAGTTCCGGGCGTCAGAGACAGTGGCTGTTCGGAGGATGTGTCTCTATGTGCACTGTAAACATTGTTCTGTGTGTACTGAGTACTCTGGGATGGAGTTGCTGGCTGACGATGACGTCATATGGCCTTGGGTTACCGGTTGGTGTAGGACGAAACACTTCTGTTGGAGTGCTATTCGCTTTTAGTTGAAGAGGAGTAGGACGTAAGTGCAGGTTTTGGTGTCGAAAGGAATTGTTTCAGCTGAAATTATACTATGGAAGCATGCATTAAGGATGCATTTGAAATCCAATACTGTTACATTCATGCTTTGGAAGTATTGTGTTTTCCAATCGCTGGGCATGTTGCAGAAGTTACCGTGAATAGCTTCCTATTCCCCTTTATTGATGATTCTCCAGAGCTTATAGGGATTCAAATTAGATGTCAAGGGTATGTATGATGTACAGATTCAGATTTTCCTTTTCACTTTTGATGATGCAGAAAATCGCAATGTGATTGAGGCATTTATCTCTAGGCATGCCCACCACATTTGTTTTCATTTGGATGTGCAGTGCAACACACATGTTTATTTCTTACCTTATTATTTCTGTTATGTTAAATTTTTGAGTCTTAATCCAAATACAAACAAATCCCAACTCCTCAACATCACTTGTTACCATCGAGATTCCATTTTGACATTTCTTAGCCCAAAAAATTAGCTTCATGAACTGGCGCTGACAGCCGTCGCACAGAGACGAAGCGGGCTGGCTGTTCTCACGCCGGCACAGAGAGGCGTCACGTGAGCGGTGTGACAGCTGCCATGTCGTGCTCGTGGCGGCCGTGCTTCTGACGGGCGGCTGGATCTGCGCCTGGTGCGCCGCCGCCGCCGCCGCCGCCGCCGCCGCCGGCGCAGAGCGGGCACGTTCGGCCAGTCGTCGGTCGGACGCGACCCGGTCTCGCCTGTGCTGTCATCGCGCTCTCCACCGCCGCCGCCGCCGCCGCTGCTGTGATGACGGGCCTGTGGGGCGGCCGTTCGGCCGCCATGGTGACGCCGTCCGACACGGAGCCGCCGCCGCCCCCGCCGCCGCCGGCGCCGCCCGCCGCCGCCCTGCAGCACAGGCCGGCCGCCCTGGCCAAGTGTGACACGCGCAGTCAGAACTTCTGGACCCGGAGGCGGTCGGCACCGCGTGTCCTCTGGGAACTGTCCGGACTGTTTGGTAGGTGGCGGCGATTTCTGCCGCACGGCAACTTCACCTGCGTTGGTCGTACAAAGCAAATTTGCGATGATTGAAAGTAATCTGTCAGCGGAAAGGTGACCTTAAAGCCATGTCCTTAATTTTTGTATTGTACTGCTTGTGTGCTATTGGTCATATAAGTTATGTGTTGGGGTGTATTTTCATTTGACCCCTGAGAGAATTCTGGTGCCCACCAATTGAGTTGCACACTTCGAAGGAATGCTGTCGCTGCATAGCCATGCCAACCCACGCAGTTCATGAATGCTCGAGTTTATAGGTTTGATATTCGGTCAGATTCGTTGAGCATGATCGCTTATGTGATGCGCATTTGTACAATGCACACTGTGCATAGCATAAACTTGAAGTTTGGTGTCGGAACGTGACCCCTTGCAGGCATGGGTTCGGATACCAGACACTTCAAATTTGGAATCAAGATTTTAACAACGATAATGGCAATACAGCACTAATATGCATTGCGGCTTCTTGCTTCTGGATTCCTCACAATTGTCTGTGCCTGTTTTGTTTGTTTGGCTATCAAAAAACGTTAGGAAGAAAATTGCAATGAAAATCATATGGGGAATTTTTTTCCCTGAACCCGAATCCAGATCCCGAAGGATCTTTGGAATATTTTCACTGGTTCTGGGGGCACTTCGATGGGCGGGAAAAAAAAACTTGCTCATGGGAAGAAAAGTAAGCACGAGAGCAATAATTTGCAATGGCCAGAGCATAGCATATCGCCGTCGCCACAATGCTCATTTAAAGGCCAGAACGCCTGGGGGCATGGCCCATGTCCGACTCCTTTGCTTTCATTCTCTGATTGCTAAAAATTCCGATTATTATCCGTGTAAATTGTAATGGTTCACTATTGTTATACTGTGATGCCACTCGGTAAATGTTGCTTTTTGCGAATATACGGATACACGTCAAATTATATATTATAATATCCCCCAAAGATTGAGGCTTGAAGCAGACAGAAAGCGTCATTGACGCATCGTCTTTGTGATAAGTTCGAAAATGTGAATTGCCTTCGATGTGAATATGTGGAACGGAGCTCGTTTTGACTGCACTGCGCTGCCTGGTAATTATTCCTTTAATCATTCTTAGGTGACTGCTGGAAGGGCAGGGGCGGGCAACTGCCCCCCCCCCCACCCAACATTTTCGGATTTTAACATTACGCCTTTGGACGCCCCTGCTTGAGTTGCCCTGTGTCTTATGCTGGCTGCCCGCTTAGACCCCGCCAAAAGCCAGACGAACCTGACGTGCTTTATTTGATTTTTTTGCTATTGGAATCCGCGCTATTTCGGCAACCCAAAGATGACACTTCATTGGCCGAGAGTTGTTGGTCAAATTGTTACACCCGTTCAGTACGGACTCTCTCTCCGTGTGTGACCTTGATGACGATAATGGCCGCTTTAATTGGTCCTTAATTAACGGGACTGGCGCTTCTTAATTGCTTACCATCTGCTACTGACTAGAATATCCCCATCCGGTGGCAGCAGTTCGTCCAGACTTAATCACATTTGCAGACATTACGAGACCGTGATGGAACATTATAGCACCCAAATAGACAGTTACACGGAATTAGGTGTAGAATAGCGAAGTGCTCACGTGTTACAAGTGGTATTAGGGTTGCCGTGGCGACATGGGGTGCTGGAACCTGCTCGATTAGAGCTATGTTGGCATGTTAACTACCGAGAAGGCTTTTCATTTTGGCGGAGTAAGTTACGCGCGTGGATCCAAGAAGAAGCCTGCGGGAGTGAATATACATGACACATATATATATAGATAATATATAATTATTAATAATATTATAATAATATATATATATTATATATATATATTTGTTCACTTGAGAGAGTACATGTGTAGCCTGCCGTTACCGTTACTTTTTCTAAACCCATACTGAGATGTTGAACCGAGACGGAAATTATATACGAGAAGAACGAAATCAGCGAACGAAAACCAAGACCAGGCATGGCACCAGCAGAGGTACAGCAGCAGAGAACAAACCAACGACCAACAGCAGAGACAAAGCAACCGACAAACAGAACGGTAGAGAGGAGCGCACCCGACCCGTGTCACTCCCCGGACCAATCTCCTCAGGGCGGCGCAGCCAGCCCCTACTCCGCCTCGGCGGAAATCACGTGACCGGCCGGCGCCCCAGGAAGTCGCCGAGCCGGGCCCGCCTAGGCCTAAAGGCCTCCTACGCTCCGCCGGCCAGGGTCACCGGGCGGCAACCGGAACGACAGAATGAAAACACTACATTTCAACCCTCATTAAAAATGAACCCAACAAAAAATAAACATTCGACAGAATTATAAAACATCCAAAACCACGATTTCACACGATTCTGGAAACCTACGTGTCGTGTCACTCGCTCCTACATATCAGGCCACTCGCATTACAACTATACAGTCACTGCGCGTCACTTAGAGTCACTGCGAGCGCGCTGTGTAGCGCACCTCCACGCAACGGTCACTGCACGTCAATTCACGCGTCGCTGCACACCACCTTACGTTGGCGCTCGTCACTGAGCAACGTATCTGTCTGGCGGCACCCGCGC
>VOPJ01009663.1:0-18602 GCA_014673585.1 Semibalanus balanoides
CGTAGTGCGAAATGTGCGGTACATCGTACAGCGAGTTGGTCCATAAATACAGGCATACTGTTTAATTGCTAAATTGTTCTCCATTGATTGTTTATTGTTGATAATGATTCATCCCCTTGATTGAAAAGCTGCTGTTGATTGTTGTTCACCCTCCAGTGGTGCTAATTCAGGTTCAAAACAACTATGGGTCAAATAATGAGCCGGTTAAGTCGGGGACAGCAAGCGATCTGGTGCTGCCATCTATGAACAAAATGAGGAACTAAGCCAAACCTGCCCTTTATATCTTAGCTGCATGGAAAAACAAATGACGGGGCCGCATTTCCCCACTAACTTGCAAGGTAGTGTATAAATGCTCATCTATTATATCTAGATGCGTTTTGGCGATATTATAACGCTTGGTGGTGTCGGGTTACAGCCCTAAAATATTGCTAAATTTGGCGTTCTAAGAATATTTCAACGCCGTGGCGCGGGCACGAATTTTTCGATTTTGACGTCAAAAGTGGTTTAGATGAACTCAGCATGTGGAAAGGCGTCAAATGATGCCCAGAAATCGTGTATTCGGAACAAAAGTGTCAAAAGGGGTCACCCTAATCCGCATGAATCCGCCATTTTACATCCGGCACATTAAAATCACCCACAACTAATAATGGCCGCCCGAGGTATCTTGTGACGAGTCTCTGGATCAGCTGCATGGTATTGCTGCATGACCTCCAACCCCTTAGAAGGTTGGAGGTCACCTGGTCAGACCTGAGAGCCCCTGGAAAGTTCAAAAGACCCCCTGGGCAGATCGGAGGGGCCCCTGACCAGACCGAAAGTTTGTATTGTATAGTAAGCCGTCTTTGTATTTAATCTATACCACCCACCCCACATCATGTTTTTCCGCGGATTCCAGATGAGTCCCTGGACAGGTTGGAAGGGCCAAATTCAGCCAAAACCCAAATGAGTCGAAGGAGCCTCTACATAGACGATCTGAAGGGACCCTGGGCCTTTCAACAGCAAAAATGCAGTTGTCCAGGGATTACAACTCAAAATTTTCGCGCCGCGCTGCGACGCGTTTTTTTGGGGGTAAATAATTGTAGTGACTACAAATTATATTATATGCGGGTTTAAAAAGCGGCATTTATCAGCGCATTTGTGTGTTCTATTCCTACTTTCCTATATGGTTGGGCAAAATAGTTCACTATATCACTTTTTAGCGCACTTTAAAACGCACAATAACCATCTTAGAGGTCCGCACTAAACGCAAAGTGACGCATTGATAAGAATGCATATCCAGGCCATAAGACTTAAAATTTTCGCGCCGCGCAATAGATTTAACAGTTCCAGGTCTTGAGTCTAACAAAACATTCGAAGATGGTATGGCTGATTCCAAATTGGTGTCGCTAGTTCAAAAGTTGATATGGCAGTTTGCTAACTTCAGCCCCTAAGAGTCTCACTGATCATTGTAACGTGCATCATTGTAACGTGCCTTTTCACCCGTTTTGGGTCCACCATGACGGGTTGCCTCCTCCCCTTTCTGAAGGTCTGGCTGCGCCCCTGTGACTACGTGAACGGAATTGATCGACGTCTTGCCCCCCCCATGTCAAAATAAAATCCGCCGCCACTGCGCATAAGCCCTTTATATCAGCTGCTGTTCAGCTCAGATTCGGTATATGGGGAGAGAGGTACGAATCTAACCAGCTGCTGCCTGCTGTTCAGCTCAGATTCGGTATATGGGGAGAGAGGTACGAATCTAACCATGGTTACTCCGCTTTCCTTCACAACAACACTTCACTGCGGCCCGAGCCTAAATTACTCGAGAATTTACGGGCGAGATTGCGAGCGAGACTGCCAACACAATGCATTAATTCAGCCATTAACCCAAACAAAGCCCGCTTAAACCCAAAGATGACTATGCATCGACCGGCGCCGGAAAGAAGACGTCATCTCGTGAAAAGCTCGCCGCCGCACCGCTGACGAAAACAGGTGTCGGCTAGGCTAGGCGGGACGTGAAGCGGACCGGCCGCCGCCGCCGACACTGCTTTGTTTTCGCCGCCGCGTGTTCCGCTCTGTCGCACGCACTGCTGTCGCCAGCAGAGGCTCCCGTCCGTCCGGGACAAAACTGGCACGCCGCTCCCGGCCCGACTGTAAATCAGGAGCGATGGAGTCAGCCGGGGGCCACTGATCCAGCGGACACAGCCGACCACAGACGGCCATCAGGAGCGATGGAGTCGGCCGGGGGCCACTGATCCACCGGACACAGCCGACGGCATCAGAGCGTGGAGTCGGCCGGGGGCCACTGATCCACCGGACACAGCCGACCACAGACGCGCATCAGGAAGCGGATGGAGTGGCCGGGGGCCACTGATCACCAGACCGAAAGCCGACCACCAGACGGCCTGCATGGGAGCGATGGAAGTCGGCCGGGGGCCACTGGTCGACCGGACACAGCCGACCACAGACGGCCATCAGGAGCCGACTGGAGCTCGGCCCGGGCGGCCCACTCGATCCACCCCGCCGCCACCAGCCGACACAGACGGCCCATCCCCAGGAGCGCATGGACCGCTTCGGCCGGCGCGGCCCCACTGATCCACCAGACACAGCCGACCACAGACGGCCATCAGGAGCGATGGAGTCGGCCGGGGGCCACTCCACCAGACACAGCCGACCACAGACGGCCATCAGGAGCGATGGAGTCGGCCAGGGGCCACCGATCCAGCGGACACAGCCTGACGTCGATCACGACGTACTGACACTCGCAACTCCTGCTCCGGCGGCGAGCCGGCAGCAGCTACCGACTCCCGAAGCCATTTCGGCAGTGTTGTGTTATGAAGGGAAAGTGGTGCCACACTTCATGTGGCAGAACGATCAGGTCCGTATGGTGGCGCTAGTTGTTTGGGACAAATACAGTTTATGATCCCGGACCCGCCGAGTGTGGACGAGCCCCGTGTCGTGCGCTGACGAAAGACAGACGGAGAACTTAACATGGCGCGGTCGGTAAGACCCGAACCTACGCTCCCAAAGGGAATCTGATTTCCAATCAGATCAGCCTGGGACTCCGACTACAACGACCATCTGAAGCACGTCTGGAACATCCTCTCTCGCTGTGAGGACAATGGGATCACCCCAAATCCGAAGAAGTGCATCTTCGCGGCGGAATCAGTCGACTTCTGCGGCTTCACTGTCGGAGCGAACGGCTACACGCCTGACAGTAAGAAGACGGCAGCAGTCTCCAGCTTCCCACAGCCAGAGTGTCTGACGGACCTCCGGTCCTTTCTTGGACTGGTCCATCAGATGGGCGCGTTTTCACCGGACGTGGCACGCGCTTCAGAGCCACTCCGACAGCTTTTGCGTCCGAAGAACGCGTGGCTGTGGACTGAAGAACACACCAAGGCGTTCGATGAAGTGAAGGCGGCACTGGTGAAGCCACCAGTTCTCAGTTTCTTCAATCCTAAGAGGAGAACAGTTTTGGAGACAGATGCAGCACGTCTGAAGGGCCTGGGCTTTTGCCTCAGGCAGCAAGATGAAGCAGGACACTGGCATCTGATCCAGTGCGGGTCACGCTTGCTGACAGATACGGAGACGAGATACGCCGTGATCGAAGTCGAGATGCTGGCCATCGTGTGGACCATGAAGAAGTGCGCCATCTATGTGCAAGGATGAGAAGTTCGAACTACTTACCGATCACCGGCCACTGATCCCTATCCTGAACGACAGGAGCCTCCAGGACATCGCTAATCCCCGTCTCCTGCGGATGCAGAAGTTCGAACTAACTACCGATCACCGGCCACTGATCCCTATCCTGAACGACAGGAGCCTCCAGGACATCGCTAATCCCCGTCTCCTGCTGATGCAGAGTTCGAACTACTACCGATACCGCCACTGATCCCTATCCTAACGACGGACCTCAGGACAGTCGCTAATCCGTCTCCTGCGGATGCAGAAAATTCCGAACTAACTACCGATCACCGCACTGATCCCTATCCTGAACGCAGGAGCCTCAGGACATCGCCTAATCCCGTCTCTGCTGATGCAGAAGTTCGAACTAACTACCGTCACCGCCACTGATCCCTATCCTGAACGACAGGAGCCTCCAGGACATCGCTAATCCCCGTCTCCTGCGGATGCAGAACGTTCGAAACTAACTACCGATTCACCGGCCACTGATCCCCTAATCCTGACGAAGGAGCCTCAGGACATCGCTAATCCCCTCTTCCAGCGGATGCGGGAGTGTCTGGCGCCCACAAACTTCGTGGCTGCGTGGCGCCAGGGCAAGCTGAATGCCATCCCATATGCCCCTGTCGAGACATCCGTGAGAAGCCCCACGGAAGAAGAGAAGCCAACGGAAGCAGATCGGTCTATCAGCTCCAGCATGATCATCCGCGCCGTAACCAGCCGTTGAAGATGATGGAACAGCTGTCTCACCGTTGAAGATGCAGCGCTGTCGGCAGTGGCGCGGCTTCGAGTGTGATGCTGAGATTCTGGCCCTCAGAGAGAAGCAGTGCTATCAGCGTTTCCCGGACCACAAGACGGATGCCGCAGTCCGCAGGTCGGCGTAACTGGAACATGCGCCCGATCGACTGGCGGTAGACGGCGACCTGGTCATCTGTGGGCAGCGGATCGTTGTCCCTAGCAGCCTCCGCCGTGATGTTCTGCTGAAGCTGCACGCCAGTCACCAAGGAGAAGAAAGGACTAAAAGAAGGGCGAGGCAGGTGGTATACTGGCCAGGAATCGACCACGATATCTCCAACGTGGTGCAGTCCTGCCAGGAGTGCCAGCTCCATCTGCCGAAGCAGCAGAAGGAGCCGATCATCCAGATGCCTCTGCCGACGAGAGTTTTCGAAGTCGTCTCGGTGGACTTTTTCGAGTACGCTGGTCGAACGTACTTAGTGTACGCTGACAGGCTGTCAGGCTGGCATGGGTCTGTCACATGGGCCGGAGCGACAGCGCATCAGCTGACGACCAGTCTGCGGCAGGCGTTCGCGTCGACTGGAGTGCCGAGTCTGCTCCTGAGCGACGGAGGACCTCAGTTCGCTGCCAAAAAAGACGAGAGACTTCCTGGCAAAGTGGAATGTCAAGCACCAGCTGTCCTCGCCGCATTATCCTCAGGCGAACGGGCATGCTGAAGCAGCCGTAAAAGCCGTCAAGAGGCTTATCAAGAAGCTGAGCGTCAGCGGCGACCTCGACACAGACGCGTTCGCAGAGGGTCTGCTGGAGCTGCGTAACTCTCCCAGAGCGGATGGGAGATCGTCAGCTCAGGTGCTCCTCGGTCATCCGCTGAGATCGATGGTCCCAGCTCATCAAAGCTCCTCGCCAGATGCTGGGCAAGGGCGTGCTGATGAGTGCGACAGGCGCGCAGCGGAGCAGCGATGCAGAGTGGCGGACCACTACAACGCCTCGGCACGTCCGCACCGCCCTCTGCAGCTGGGGCAGCACGTGCTGATCCAGAGCCCCCACACCGGTCTGTGGGACGGCACGGGCATCATCAGCGGAATCAGCCAGCAGCGCCGCAGTTTCTGATCCGAGCGCCATCTGGGCGCACTGTGGCGGACAGGTCGCTTTCTGCGTCCGCTGCGTCCGCTGATCACCGAAGGCAGCAATCACTCCAGCGGCTGCGCAGCTTGCGAGCGGCATCGGCGCTACAGAGCGCTGGCCGAATGGAGTGCGGCATCTGCGTCGGAACCAACGTGGACCGCTGGGCCGGCGCGTTCAGCTGCTGCGTCTGCAGGCCGCTGGCTGTTACACCTGCGCCCCCTGGAGTCGCACCAACGCCACCTACAGTGAGTGACGAGGCTCACTCGGATCCAGCGTGTTCTCCACAGCAAGACCCGCAGCTGCGCCGCTGCGCGAGGACACAGGCAGCCGGCCCAGCCGAGATACTTTAGTGCGGTGGGGTAGTGTACGTATCCAGGACTGAGTGTTCAGCAGACCGTACGTGTGTATCTTCAGGAGCAGTGTGTGGTGCTCCCACCCCCGGAGGGGGAGATGTGGCATTGTTATTGTGTTTATTTTGGTAAATAATGTTTGTTTTGATACAGTAGGAATTTTAGTTTTGTTTTGCGATTTTGTGGCAGTGCAGCCTCAGCCCCAGGGGGAGATGTTGTGTTATGAAGGGAAAGTGGTGCCACACTTCATGTGGCAGAACGATCAGGTCCGTATTGTGGCGCTAGTTGTTTGGGACAAATACAGTTATGATCCCGGACCCGCCGAGTGTGACGAGCCCCGTGTCGTGCGCTGACGAAAGACCGTACCGGAGAACTTAAACAGGCAGTGGTGGGCAATTCGTTACTAAAAAATGTATTTGTTACTCGTTATCCGTTACTCATAAAGTGGTTTCCGTTCTCGTTACTTCCGTTACTTTGCGACACATGTAACGGTAAGTTTGCTGTATTTGGGGTTTTTGGGCGCGGCCGACACTAAGGTATTTTTGCGCCCTTAAAGGGAATAGTTCACCTTGAAAAAAAAAAAACGGAAACGATCAGAATGATGAAGAGAAGGAAGAAATTAAGTATCATATTACAGTAAGTCAAAGAAACCTATATTTCACGCGGAAAGCAAATCAAAATGTCAATTATTTCGTGATAATTCATATTTTTTCCTCAAAAGTAATGCGAAATCAGCTGGCTGGAAGCACGCAACGTCATCGACTTTAGTGAGGGATGTGTCGTAACATGGTGGTACTTGCCCCAAGGTAACTGTGTTTGAAGATGTCGGAAAATACAACGCTCTTGAAAACCATCACAGTACTATGCTTAGTAGGTATTCGTCACTTTATATTTTCACTATGAAAGTGTATTGTCCGCCACCGTCGCTCACTGTCCGTGCTCTGGGGGCGTCCGTCTGGATTATGTGTCACAAGGTCATCCAAGCCGCACGGTCTACACGTCACTGGCGTACCGGTCTCGCCGGTCGGCTCCTATCACTCAGCGGTCGCGCTGCGCCGCGGCGGCCATAACAGCGTGCACGCGCGGGTAACTGGTACGAGGTGGGGTTCAGTGACGAGGCACAAGCGGGGTACGCGAGGTGGGGTTCGGTGAGTCAGGCCACGCTGAAACGCTAACGCATACGCTCAGAAGTCTGTTTTTAGAAAATGTTTTTATAGAAGATTTAACATCAAAAATCACTATGCATAGCATTACCTGACAACGTTCATTCTTGCAATAAAAGAATGAGGTACTGAAACAGTTATGGTTTTGGTCCAGCAACTTTACACTTTCCCAAAAGTCTTACGTATCTGTGCGTCAATATCATACGTCAGCTCAGCCAATCAGCCAATCAGCGATTGTTGAGTTACTGGTTATAGCCCGGTCCCGACTTTTAGGACTGAATATTACATAATTAAAAGGTTTCTTGGAAAATGTGAAAGCGTCATAGTCATTTTCGAAGCAAATGCGCCACAACTTGGCTATCTCAACTCAAAACCCTATGTTAAAGGTGAACTATTCCCTTTAAAGGGAATAGTTAACCTTTAACATACACCTTTCACCTTTCACCTTCACCTTTCCGACTGTTAACTGTTCAAGAACATATGAACAGGTGTTAACAGGTGATATTTATGGTTTCCACTGAGATCGTAACCTCAGTTGACCATTTTGGAGTTCAGCCTAAGTCACTAAACTCCGATGACCTGATATTACTTTTAAGGCCTCTGGTAGGGGTATACTATAAAACTTTTTTTCGAAAATGAAAAAGACTCAGAACCTGTTCCATGGAAGTTAAAAAGAGACTTGGTGCATCGATTTTGGTTTTCCTTTCCAAAAAATCCTACCACCTCGAAAAAAAAACATTAATAGCAATGGCAGGATGCCACAAAGTGGTCGTTCGTCCCTGTATTTTATTCTCAATAACTTCCGATCAACTTCAGTGACATCAATCAATTTTGGTAGGCCGGTAGAACAATTCATTTGGAACATTTTGATACCAGACAAAGTTCCAGGTAAGGTCAGGTCACGGAGTTATGACGTCACAACCAAAAGTGTGCGATATTCTTTTTTTAGCTGATGGATGCTCTAATGCTACTTAACTCATTATTATCATCACTTGGCCTTAGAAATCGATCATGACGGTTATCAGGGGTGGATACAGAGGGGAGGCATGCCCCCACCCCTTTTGAGCCTAGAAGGGGTCCAACAGCCCAATGGGAGCCCATAGCCGATCGAAGTCACTGTTAACGAATTCCACCCCTTTTTCAAACAAATCGCAAGTGCATTTGTCCACTCTGACCTTCAGAGGACCCATTCTGGCCTCCAGAGAGCCCACTCTGGTCTCCTTAAGGCCACCTCGGTCTCCAGAGGGCCCACTCTGATCACCGGAAGGCAATGGCGGATACAGAGGTATCAGGGGCAAATGCTCCCCCCCCCACCGCCTGAAATTGGCGCAAATTTACACATTTCCTGATCTAGAAGGAGATTTACGCTACTTTTACTAAGAAAAGTTTATCTTAAAACGTCTAGCAATGCATAAGGGAGCAAAATCCGATGATTTTTTTTTAATTTTGATAAACTTTGTCGGGGTGATGCCCTCCCCCATGGCGCCAAAAACTAAATCCTAGATCCGTCAATGCCAAAAGGCCCATTCTGACTTGAAGAGGGCCCATTCTGGTTTGAAGAGTCCCATTTCAGCATGTGAAAGGTATATTTTGAGCTAATGGGGTCCATTCTGGCATATATTTGTCCATTGTCAAAAATGCCCCCCAGGCTTGAGGGTCCCACTAAAGCCTGAGAGGACCAACCAAGGCCTTTGGGGCCCACTTTGCCACGTGGCCTCCTCCTTGACCGAATCCTGGGTTCACCACTGAAGGCCATAATATAACTGCTTTGAGCCAAATACAGCATGGCTCAGGAAATCAAACTGGGCCCTCATGAGGTCAGAACTGGCCCACTGGATGCCAAAGTGGGCCCTTTGAAAGGCAGAGTGGCCCTGTGGAAACCAGATAGCTCCTGGAATCCAGAGCAGGTCCTCTTGAGGTCAGAGTAGGCCCTCGGGAGGCCAGAGTGGGCCTAATGGAGGCCAGATGGATCCTCTGGAACCTAGGGAGTCTTTGGCTGGTCTTCGAGTGCCCAGACTCTTGTCTGAGGGTCCTCTCGGACTCTGACCCTGGCCTAGAACCCCTCAGGTGGGGAACAGGGGCCATCTTAACAAGTCTAGGGCCCTAAGACCAGAGACTGAGCTAGGATTGTGAAGCGTTAATTGTTTCCCGTCAATAGCGTAAATTATTTCCCAGTGTGTTAGTTGCACCTATTGACTCACTTCCATCGGAGCGTCGTAACTCGCAAAAAAGCAAAGACTGAGAGCGCATATGTAATGGTGGGCTGACTCGTGCTGTTTAGCTGCTCTGCATGCCATTTTAGACAGACATGTTTCCGTTTTGAAGCGTTAAAGGGAATGTTTCACATTTACATTAGATTTGAGTTGAGATAGCCAAGTTGTTGGATTTCCATTGAAATTAAGTAGTTGTAGAAGTTAAAATACCCACAGGTCTAAATCGAAGTAAAATTTGAGTTTGGTTTTGGACATCTGCAAAAAATAAGGCCCTAGTGTATAGTAGCTCTTAAAGCCGATTCGTCATCTATATTATACAAATGTTATGAAAGTAGACTTGTTTTAACCATTTGGCTAAACATTAGCCATACACTAGTTCATAACATATTGCAGCGTGAAGGTTTATATAATAGTTTCCCAAAATTCTATTCATATGACTCATACCCAAAATACTAAAACTTAGTTTTTTCAATGAAAATTGAGCACTGTCTGTGAGAAAAAAATGTCAGAATCGTGTCGGCAGCATTACTTCAATAATTTGCACCACAACGGCGTACATTGGACAACTTTCAGAGAGATGAAACATTCCCTTAACCCGCAGCGGCGTAGGGTCTTCTAGCCGAACGCGCGGCGTAGGGGGGGGGGGTTTTATTTAGCCCACACCCTTTATCTTCCGAACCATAACCGCAGCGAGACGCGCAGGCGGCGATCGAAGCTCTCAATGAAACGAATCGAATTGCAAATACCGACCATTGTTTCAAGCTTAGGTCAAACATGTAAGGTCACGGTCAGGTCTAAGAAAATTCGATTAATTGCAGCTTACATGGTTTCTACTTTCAATTAAAATCCCTTGATAAGCTGTCAAGGGGCACATAGCTCTCCAAAGGGTAATACATCAATTGCATTATAAGTGTTTGCTGCTGTAAGTAGCATTCGGCACTTCACGAAGAGGTCAAAGGCAGCCTTGTACAATGTTTTAGGGTCTTATTTTCCACGAAGAATCGACTAGAAACAGCCATTTTTATAACTTGACCCCGGCAAAGTCAAGATCAAGTCATCTAAGGCAACGAACCTGACTAATCTGAATAAACAAGTGCATATTCTAGTTAGTTTGTCTCATAAACACAAAAATGACATTATATATCTGAGAGGTCAAAAAATCCAAAAAAACGTATTTTGACAAATGAACGTCATTACCTTTTTATGCTGAGAGACTCCTACACGCCTGACTTACTTTGAAATTTGGTCTGGTTATTCATATAACACCTTGGTTCTCATAAATAACTACTATCCGGTTTTTTAAAAAACTTGAAATTTTCAATGTTTGGGGAAATTCTCTGAAAAAAAATGGGGGGGGAAAAAAACAAAAAAAAAATCGGAAATCCGAAATTGCCATCTTGTAGAGAATTAAATTTCCTTCTAAACAGTTTTGCGTTTGCGATTTTGCTTTAAAGCTGTTTCTACGATGCAATCAAAACATTTATCGTTATTCAAACCAAAAATGGCAATGACATGACGTCAATCAAACTGCATTATCTCAAAGTTCTGAACTTGTTTAATATTTTTTTTAGAAAGACGTCAATTGATGCTGGATAGGTCTGGAACATTTGGACGTCGTTATCTGTTACCCTTTTCAAGTTATTGCGGAAATACGGGAGGGGGTAATATTTACCCCCCCCCCCCTACGCCGCGCGGGTTAAGTAAAAGGAATACGTAAGCAATAGGTGCGTTATGCGCAGCTGTTATATTGCATAAGTATGTTTTGGCCAAGGGCTGAATCAAAGCTGTCTTAGCGTAACATTTCTGGTTCAACTTCACAGACCTTCGTTACCCTCGCAGAATGGCTTCGTTACCCAAAATGGGGTCATGACCCACCGTTTGGGAACCACTGCCATAGGCGATAGCCACAGGCAAACAAAAGGGGCGTAATTTCGGACAAATTGTCGATTTACAGAAGAAAAAAACGTTCGATGGATTACAAAAAATGTACATCGCTGAATTCCACGCGAGCTCAGCTTTCGAATGGTGCATCTCCCATAGTTTGATCATTCCGAACCCTTTTAACGAACCGTGCGAGGTCACTGACCTTAGATGACCATAAGATTATATTCGTTCGGTAAGAGATCGGTTGTACATGCTACTTCTATTTTTCCCAAATATTGGTGCCCGTCCACGTACTTTTCACACTGAACCATTATCTCAACACAAAATTTAGGGAGTAACGGAGTAACGGAATTGATTTAAAGTACCGGGAAGTTACTTCGTCCGTTTCCTGTTTTGAAAGGTAACGAAATCGTTACTTCATTACTGAAAAAGTAGTTCCGTTAGTAACGGAGTAAGGGAGATTGCCCACCACTGCATCAGTGGCGGCGGAAGGTATTTTCGGATGGGGGGGCAAACAAAATCAGGGCGCCCCCTCAAGGCAAAGCGCCCCCCCCCCCCAACAAAAAAATACGAAAATTGATCTCCTCGGATTTAGGCTACAATATTTTACTAGTAAAATGACCTTTGGGGCGATGACCGAGCGGGCGCCTCCTGGTACAGCTCCTGGCGACAAAACCTTGAAGAAGCTCACAATCTCTTCAACCGCCAGTCCCCTTGGAAGTGGTACTTCTTTTGCGAGCAGCTAACTACTCAACGTTACTCTGCTCACTGGCAGGGATCCAGCCCTACCCAATATGGGGGGGCCACTGGCGGATCCAGCGTGGCTTTTGGGTTTTTTTTTTGGCAAAAGGTACCCCATTTTTCTCTTCGGGATTCTGAACCTCACCTTATTTTGGTATTTGAATTTTACCAAAATCATTTTTAGAGCGCAAAAAAGATTCGGTCATAGCCATGGACAGGAGCCAGGTCTAGCCAGTACTACGACCTGTACAGAGGCAAAAGATAAACCACTTTTGTGCAGAATGGCCTTTTCGGCCCCGGAGCAAACTTGAAATGGTATTTTCTGGCGCCCACCTTATGATCGCACTTCTTAACAGCCCTGCCCTGGATATGCATTCTCATCAATGCGTCACATTGTGTATCGTGCTGACCTCTAAAAATGTATTGTGCGTTAAAAATGTGGTAAAAAAGTGTTTAAAACGAACTATTAGGCACTAATAATATAAGAAAGTTTAGCAAACATAAAACAAATGACGATGTCCCGAAAACGGGCACGATTTTAACCCACGGCCCCATATAATATATTCGGTATTTAAATTACGCCGACGGACAGCGAGCGAAAAATTTTGCGTTTTATTCCCTGGGACAACTGCATTCTTTCTGTTAATTTGCCTAATATTGACCTGATTGTTGGTTTCCATCGAAACTCTGTAGTTATTTGGAACAGAAGGCCAAAGCCATCTATACATTACTTACCCGATCGTTTTTGTTATGAGGCTTGATCGTTTCGGCGGATGGGGCAAAACAGGCCCACTTTAAGGCCTTTGGGGGGAGCATTGGCCCTAATGCCCCCCCCCCTGGATCCCGCCAGTGGGGCATGGGGGGGGGGGCTAAGCTCGCCTGTGGGACACCGGTCCTACTGATAGGTCGATCGTAAAAAAATATTATAGTGTAAACTGTAAAAATTTATAAAATGTCATGACTTACCCTATACCCAAAATACGATTTCTCCGCCGGAGAATGTGCACTCAAACGAACCTACAAGATGAACGCCAGTACGTTGTACGTTCAAACAAATGGTGGCTACTTTGCCGACATTTTCTCCTAAATGCCTTATAATTGTTTTACTATTAACTGCCGAAAACTTCCTTTCATTTTAGAACAATGCAGTGAGTTCTTACTCGATTATTAGCTTTCCGAATTATTACGCGTTTTTACCTTTATTAAAGGAATTCTTACATGTTATTTGCGGATATAATTTATACTGCCCACCACCCCATCAGCGTGAATGGGGGGGGACTTTTGCCCCTGCCACCCCCTGGCTCCGCCAGTGTATCACCACCGTGTAAAAGCTACGTCGTTGATGTTGATTGTGAATCGCTCCAGATTAAAACAGCGTCAAACGTGCCTCTTTCCCTACTCCCTACTGCTGCCAAATTGCTACCAAATAGAGTAAACATGAAACAAGGCAAAAACACAATTACTTTCGTCAAAACGTGATTTTTTGTGCAGCCAGTATCTACCCATTTTTATCCCCAGCTCAGCGAAAGGGGCTTTGTATTATTGCCCCTGCGTCCGCCCTAGATATGGGGGGGGATTAGCCCCTGTCGCCCCCTGGATCCGCCCAGATGACTCTGCTGAATACCAATGCCCGCCTCGTGTGGGTGACTTACCACTGCGCGGTGGCGCGTGCCGCAGAGAGAGGTGATTTAAAGGTGTTTTCGTAAAAACTTAAAATAAAAATCCGCAACGGCTGGGTATTTTTTTCCTTCAAATTTTGGTTGTGGCTAGGACCCCTCAGCCGCCACAGCTTTTCCCACAACTCAGGTGAGGGGCCAAAATTTGCAAGTGCGCACGTTTTTTTTTCTTCTATTTCAGAACACTACTTGTCGATCGAGTCAAAAATGCACCTATACTGTCCCTTCGCGCTCGCTTCGTTTGTTGCCAAACTCATAGCGGCAATTTACCTTGCTAGTTATTAACCACTAACAAACTCACCAACACAGACATGCAGTAGTCAGAATTTGTCCAAGGAAGGGCGGCGGCCTGGAAAGGGATCCCTTTCCGAGCGTTGAAAGGGCACCAGGGCAATGTCTTCTTAAATGATTGGTAGGGCTCCAATGCTAACTTTGTCGATTTTAAAGTAATTATTATCATGCAACGCAATAGGCCTCATGTTAAAATGTGGCATAATTGGCAGAGCTTTTGCTCTTACCAGGCCTATAACAAACGGCCACCCATGAAGGCGCCCCCTTTTCCATGGTTCGGAGGAACAAACAACAAAAGGACTAAGAAAGCACGTTACAAGGATGAAAAACAATAAGAAGCAGTGGCTCGAGAGTGCAGAAGTATACATGTGAGTATGAGGCATTATGCACTACCTTACTTGTAGAGGCTGACGTTAGCAAACTTCCATATCTAATCCCTTTGAACCACTCAGCGCGACACAAACACAACTATTTAACTGATATCACTTCCTTAAGGTTCAAGACTAAAAACGTCTAAATAAATTGCGCCGCGGAGCGGCGCGAAAATTTTGAGTCTTATGCCCTGGATATGCATTCTCATCAATGCTTCGCATTGCATATGATGCGGAAACATATTTTGTTATTTGCGCCTAAAAGCAGCTGCGAATCCAGAACGGGAGTTGGGCGAAAATTCCAAAAATCATCTGACAATTCTGAAAACTTATCGGATTTCGCTTACTTATGGATTAATAGCTGAATTGAAGCAAACTTATCTTAGTAAAAGTGGCTTAGATTTTCTTCCATATCATGAAATGTGTAATTTTTTGGCAGATTTTGGACGGTTTGGGTAGGGAATTTACCATTTTGCCCAACCTAAAATGCACCACTGCCTAACAGTACGGTAAGAAAAAGAGCTAAAGCAACTACTTTGCCCAATCATATAAGAAAGCAGAAACATTACACATGCATGCGCACAAACAACTGTAACCAATACTTACCGCACTATGATATTAATTGTTAGTTTAATGCGCTAGCGGGGGTGCAAAAATTATGAAATTATATTCCCTCGACCGGCTCTGGCGGCCAGATCGGCTCCTTATCCGCTGCTCATCATGTGAGGGCGTCCTCTAACTCAGTTCAGGCGGCCTCAGAGCGTACCTATCAGACAGGTCAAGTAGGCGATCCCTTCTCTCGGTGCCTATGGAGCGTCCGCTCATACAAGCGGCGAGAGAGCACCCCTCTTCAGGTTGCCAGAGCGCCCCCTCCAGGTTGCCACGACGCCGCCCCTTTCAGCGCGGCCAGAGCTGTACCCTCGTCAGCGCGACCAGGGCGCCCCTTCTCAGGAAACGGCGCTCAAGAAGTCGGCCCCCTTCTCTGGATAGCCAGAACGCCCCCGTCTCTGGCGCAGAACACCGCCCCCCCCCTCTATCAGTGTGGCCAGAGCGTCCCCTCTCGTGCTCGATATAGAGCCCTCCCCTCTCTTAGTGGCCAGAGCGCCCCCTCTCAGGCGTGCCAGGAGCGCCCCCTCTCAGGTGCCATGAGACCTGTCCCACTTCGTTCAGTCTGTGACCAGAGAAAGCGCACCCCCTCTCATGTGTTCTGCCAGAGCGTCCAAAGCCTCTCAGGCTGCCGAAGCGCCCCTTTCTCAGGCAGCCAGAGCGCCCCCTACTCAGGGCGCGCCCACAGAGGCGCCCCCTCTCAGGTGGCCAGAGCGCCCCTTCTCTAAACGATGTCGCTATAGACGCCCCCCGCGTGCTCAGGCGGCCAGAGCGCCCCGGGCTTAGCTGCAAATCGCCGCCCCTCTCAAGCTTCCCAGGAGCACCCCCTCTCAGGCTGCCAGAAGCGCCCCCTCTACAGACCAGAAGCAAAGCCCCCTCTATCAGTGGCTCCCAGAGCCCCCCTCTAGGCAGCCAAAAAGAGCGCCCTCCCGCCTCTCGCAGGCTGCGAGAGCGGGCCCTCTCAGCTGCCAGTGGTGCAAAGCGCCCTTTCTCAGATAGGCTCGAGAAGCGCCTTTTCTCAGGCAGCCAGTATGCCCCCTCGCTCTGGCGCCAGAGCGCCCCCCTCTCTGCGGCCAGAGCGCCCCCTCTCAGGCGGACCAGGCACCTCGCCCCTCTCAGTGTGCCCAAGCGAACTCACCCTCTCTTAGGCTGCCAAAGCGCCCCCTCTATAAAGCGTGCGCCAGAGCGAACCACCCCCTCTACTAGCGGCAAGCATGCCCTGCCAAAACACAATAATAAAGCGGCCGCCGTGAAACGGCACGAGTTGCGGGGGGGGGCAACTGCCCCTCTTGCCCCCCTCTTCCGCCGCCCCTGCACTGCATTTTGGTTACCTACGCCTCACCATCTAGAGAAAGCGCGCGATGTGGGGGATGTGGAAGAGCCTGCCCCACTTTGGGATTCAAGAAAGATTACGCTAATCAGGCATAACAGATGTGAAACCGAACATACTAACAATTAAACTGAACAATACAACACTCAGCACTCGATCAAAACAAAC
Organism: Semibalanus balanoides; assembly: GCA_014673585.1. Taxonomy (NCBI): domain Eukaryota; kingdom Metazoa; phylum Arthropoda; class Thecostraca; order Balanomorpha; family Balanidae; genus Semibalanus; species Semibalanus balanoides. Next base: position 16,308 of record VOPJ01009663.1, read on the forward strand.
GAAACCACTCGCCTAAACTCAGGAGTCAGCACATAACTGCTCTGTCTCCAAACAGCAAAGTACAACTACCTCTTAGTCGCAACTACGGCCGACACGGGAAGTCTGTATCACCCTCTGCCAGCTGCACCCACGGCCGACACGGGAAGTCTGTATCACCCTCTGCCAGCTGCACCCACGGCCGACATCGTGATAATTTTCTTGAAACTTGAATGTCATATCACCCTCTGCCACTTATGCACCCACTGCCCGACACGGGAACATCTGCTATCACACCCTCTGCAGCTGCACCCACGGCCGACACGGGAAGTCTGTATCACCCTCTGCCAGCTGCACCCACGGCCGACACGGGGCGCCGCCAGCGACTGGCCGGCGCCGCCAGCCGTCGCGCTCTGCTCTGCTCTGTCTCCCTGACACAGTGGTGGCTCGGCACGCCGCTGCTCCGCGGTATCGACGGCGACCTCAACCGATCGACGGCCACCCTGAGTCGGGGCGGGGCACGGCCGGCTGCCACGCCGAGACGACCGCGGCCGGCCTCAGCCGACACACTAACACAACCCAGACGGGCACAGACGGGCACGGCCAACACCACCAGACACCACCAGACGGGCACAGCTGACACCCCCAGACACCCACAGACGGGCACAGCCAACACCCCCAGATAACTATCCCTCAACATGACGTAGGACAACCGACAGACACCTTCCAGGACGACCCACCAAGACGGGCACGGCCAAAAACACCTCCCAAAGACACCCACAGACGGGCACCATCAACACCCCCAGACCACCCACAAGACGGAACGAACATCAAACAACGGGCAATCGGACAACAACCCCATAGAACACCCACAGACGGGGCACGCCAACCCACCAAACACCCTATCAGACGGGCACGCGCCAAACTCACCCCCAGGACACCAACAGACGCGTCCACGGCTAAACACCACCCGGGACACCCACAGACGGGCCACAGCGACAGAGACCCCCACAGACGGGCACAGACGAGCAACAGCCGGACAGAGACACCCCCAGACCACCCACAGGACGAGCACAGAACCGACAGGACACCACAGACGGCACGAGACGGGCAAAGCCGACCACCCCAGACACCACAGACGGAAACGGCCAACCTATCAAACGCAAGACAACCACAGAGAGCACATGCCGTCACTCCTATACAGCCCACAAGCCGACGGGCACGGCTAACAGCCGAGTCAAGGACAACCCACAGACGGCACAGCCGAACAGAGACACCCACAGACGGGCACAGACGGGCAAAGCCGACACCCCCAGACACCCCCAGACGGGCACGGCCAACACCACCAGACACCCACAGACGAGCACAGCCGACACCTCCAGACACCCACAGACGGGCACGGCCAACACCACCAGACACCCACAGACGGGCACAGCCGACAGAGACACCCACAGACGGGCACAGACGAGCACAGCCGACAGAGACACCCACAGACGGGCACAGACGGGCACAGCCGACACCTCCAGACACCCACAGACGGGCACAGCCGACACAGCTATTCTACCTGCCCCTGCCTGCCCATGTTTGCCACTGTATATGCCCTCTTGCACCTGACTATCCCTACCTGCCCGGCTTGGCAGCCGGATGTCGCAGGGGCATAGTCTGTCCGGCAGTCACAGCCCGATACACAGTCCGAGAACCACAGACCGATACAGGCAGTCCGGGAACCACAGCCCGATACAGGCAGTACGGGAACCACAGCCCGATACACACAGTCCGGGAACCACAGCCCGATACAGGCAGTCCGGGAACCACAGCCCGATACACACAGTTCGGCAGCCGCAGCCCGATACAGGCAGTCCGGGAACCACAGCCCGATACAGGCAGTCCGGGAACTGTTGTGTCGTGCTTGTTTACTTTACGTTTGAATTGCTTGCCTGATTTCCTCTACTGTGTTTTGCCTCACGCGCGCCATAATTGCATTTGTTTACATTCATACTTTTCTTTCGCTATACTGCAACGTTGTACTGACTTCCTTATTCCGTCCGCCTGATATATACGGACACGTGCACTCTTCTTTGCTTTCTTCTTTGCGGCTGAAGGTCAGACGATAGTCTGCAAGAGTCCCCGGCAGATTGAGTAAATTATTGTGTGAAAGACGCAACAGGAACCACAGCCCGATACACACAGTCCGGGAACCACAGCCCGATACACACAGTCTGGCAGTGATAGTCTGACAGGCAGAGTCGGGAGGCAGTGCGGGTCGGACCGGCCAGCTCTCGCTCTCTCTCTCTCTCGCTCTCTCTCTCTCTCTCGCTC
>VOPJ01009664.1:0-18603 GCA_014673585.1 Semibalanus balanoides
CTCGTAACTATACAGCTCAGTTCCTTCTGTAGTGGAGCTATGTGGTTATACAGCTCAGTTAAATCACTCATCACATGTCGCGACACATTAAATAACCAAATTGTTCAGTATTGTGATAGTTTTTCACCAAGGATTAATGCGCTGAAAAGAATCTGAAATTTGCGAAATGTTTGGTTTAAAGTATAAGTAGGTTTATTTTACATATCAATGGCTAAATTACCGATTTAGGCGATAATAGGTACTATTCAATAGTCATGGAAGCATGGATTGTTTAAATCCGCACCGCGCTGGGGGGTTGTTTAGACGCAACCCCTTATATTTTTCCTGGATACTCTTTGTATCAACAGCCCATCAAACATGTCTCGTACGACTTGTAAAAATATGTTTTGGATAGTGACCTTTTGTGACCCTTCCTTGACCTTAACCTTGGTAAAAAATCCTTTTTGCTCACTTTGGATGTGTATTATACATTTAGGATCACTTTTTGTGATCATGGTCGCAATCAAAGGCTCTGGAGAGAAAAAATATATCCATAAGCTAAAATAACTTGATTTTGACGTTTGACCCGACATTGAACTGCTGTGACCTCAACTCACATATTTATAGTATGCTTTAGATGCGTCTTAATAAAAGCTTTCGAACGCCGACTTGTCCATCACGCTGCGGCTGTTAGTTCGAAAACGACGGGCAAAAAAACTAGAACGAGAGAAAACGAGGGGCAATATCCCCCCCTCGTATCAGCTGACGGGTCCGTCGTATCAGCTGACACCGGCTGTGTGTCCGTCGTATCAAAGCTGACACCGGCTGTTTTTTGTCCGTCGTATCAGCTGACACCGGCTGGTGTGTCCGTCGTATCGCTGACACCGGCCTGTGTGTCCGTCCGTATCAGCTGACAACCGGCTGTTTTGTCCGTCGTATCACCTGACACCGGCCTGTGGTTCCGTTCGTATCAGCTGACACCGGCTGTGTGTCCGTCGTAATCAGCTGACACAGGGGGCTGTTTTGTCCGTCAGTATCACCTGACAAACCGGGCTGTGTGTCCGTCGTATCAGGCTGACACCGGCTGTGGTCCGTCGTTTCAGCTGACAACCGGCTGTGGTGTCCGTCCGTATCAGCTGACATACCGGCTTGTGGTGTCCGTCTATCAGCTGACCACCGGGCTTGTTTGTCCGTCGCGTTTCAGCTGACACCGGCTGTTTGTCCGTCGTTTCAGCTGACCCGGCTTTTGTCCGTCGTATCAGCTGACACCAATCTGTGTGTCCGGTCGTTCAGCTGTCCCTGGCCAAACGGTAACGTGACTGGTCCCTGAGGATCAAGGTCCCTCTCTTCGGTTGCCCGATACCCTGTGTTCGCGAATTGGACTGCGGCCAGGCCGGCAGATGAACTCGTGGGAGGCCTACGACTGTGGCTCCTCGCCGGAGAGGACTCCGCTGCAGATGTGAGTACTCGTCAGCGCTATTTGGTCACTTCGTCCCCGCCAAATATTATTCCTCAGTTTGTTTTTAAATCAGTGACCATAATAAAAGGTCGAATTATTTGTCGTCCCCGTTACAAGTCAAGAGGAAATAAATTGAAAATGCTCCTTTTGTAGAAAATATACAATTAAGCCTGGTTCCAAGAATACTAATCATGGGTGGCCCCAACCCCAAACGCCAGCCCAGCCGAAGCCCATGAAACACCAAGCCAAGACCCAACCCAGACCCATGCCAATTCATAATATTGATATCCATGCCCATTGGGCCCATTCAGATTAAGCCAGATATTATTTTAATAAATTGCAACTATTACCCTAGCAATGGTTGACTAACATACTATTAACCGAAACCTGTGGTGTTGCTGGTTGATTTGTACTTATCGAAACACTTTGCCGGTCAACATTATCATATTGCATCAGACTTAGGATCAGGTAAAATTGGAAAACAAAAATGCTGCCCTACTTACTTAACCAACGATATTGTGTCCATGAAATTGGCTTAAGTTTATTGTTCAAATATTTATGTTCAATTCAATTAATACATCATTTAAAAAATATAATATTACCTGGTAAAGACCATTTGGTTTGTCAAAGTAAAAATATCGCTAGCGACATTATCCCAAAATTGTCATACCATGTCCCCCAGGCCCAGTACCCATGGAAAAGTAAAAAATGTATACCCGACCCAAACAATCGGAAGAATTGAGTGGGTGCCTATGGGTGCACCCGATCTATGATAGTCCCTGCTCTGGTCAATTATTTCAGAATAATATTATTATAGCTGATTATTGAAGATCCAGGTGCATTTGCTGCTCAATGACCTCTGCAATTTCAACGGAGGTCTGCTTTGATCCCTATCACTTTTGCATAATCATCAAATAGCTCTTTAAAAAAGAGACGTGCAAAAGTTACCACTGTGTTTTTCTCATTAAAATGCATCGCCTCATTTGAAACAAGACCTACCTCGGTCACCAAATAACCTTTAGCTGAGTTCAAATTTGGGTATGTACATACTTACATACCTATTCACATACTAAATTCCGTACATATTACAGATATTGCTAAGATATACACTATAATACGTTTAAAACGTCTTGAAGGGACAAACATGATGGTGTTTAAACTATTGTTTTATGCAGGGACGCAGCCAAGTGGGAGGGGGCAGTAGGCGCCATGCCCCCTGGGCAAATCAAATTTACACTAGATAGAGTCAGATTGTCTGACGAACTGACACTACCCCCAGTCGGCCCATATGCCCATATATGGCTGAGGAGCGAAATTTCAGTTCACCACCGACGTGTTACTCTCCTGAGAAAAATCCTTGCCACGTTCCTGGTTTAATGTTCAGCTAGATACAAAATTATCCACGAAAAAAAATCTCTTGAAAAATGTCAACGTGACCTTTGATGACCTCTCGATCTTAAACTGTTAACCTGAGTTTACCCTGTTCTCTGCGGGCGGCCAAAACTTCGTTAATTAATCCGCGCGGCGTAGGGGTTGGGGGTAATTTTTTGCCCTTCCCGGATTTTATCAGTAACTTGAAAACAATAATGGATAGAGACGTTAATTTTTTGGTACTTTATGCAGCATTAGTTAACGTCCTTCTAAAAAATTCTCATAAGAAAATCAAATTATAAATTTGGGAGATAATGGATGTTTTGGAATGACGTCCGTGTCATGCTCAGGGGTGTAAAATTGCTTTGAGTTTGCCCCGATCAAAAAGTCGCACATGAAAATGACCCCAGCCAGCCTAAAGCTAGGATCCATTTTGGAGGTTCCCTATGCATAAAGGCACGTGCATTCGGGCAGAGGCATCCGGAAACTTCTCCGAAAGTTGGGGGGAGGGGCATCTGAAGTAAATTATTTCCATGCAACGGACATAGGCGTAATGTTAAAATTTGATAATGTTGGGGCTGCCCCCCTCGCCCCCCCCCCCCCTGGTTCCTGCCGTCCTGGTTCAGGCGTTGAGATATTAGGATTGTTGGCTGTGTTTTTTACCAGCGCGGGAAATACAGACGTGCTATCTTTACTATTACTTACTCCCGTTTTATATTTATCCGTGATGGAGGATGCCTACGCCATAAAGGCCATGTGAGTTGACACGGTATATACTAGGATGTCATTTTTTTCCCAAAATTTTCCTGACCAAAACCAATCCCAATACCAAACAGGAAGCATTTTGGTTGTCCAAATATTGACCGATTTTGGTTGAGGCCAAAAATGTCGAAGATTTGACCGATTTTTTAACAGTATACTTATTTAAACAAGATTAAGCTAACCGAAAAGTGTCCAAAAATTTATCAGCCTGACCGACCGATGACCGAATCGGTCACACAATTTTTTCGGTAACCAAAATTTTGGTTACCGATTGACACCACTAGTATATACCAAGGAAGTCTAAGTTAGGGATATACCAATACTGCTGGATGTTCCCCGGTTTTCTACTATTTATAGTATAATTCTTCGAAGTCCGCTGGTAAAACACTAAGATCCTCTGTCCAGACAGTAAAATCATATGATTATAATACACAAGGGCTGGGTCCGGGTCCGGGTCCGGGGACAAATGCCTACTTAAAGGGAGTGTGCCTACTCACATTGGTCATGTGAAGTTGTTGACACTAGCCTGTGCCTGTAGAACATATTTTTCTGAATTTAGCCATATACTTCATTTCCCCAGATTCACTTTAGTTGCTGAGATATTTCAAAGTCGCCATCACATACTGGCAGTACTATAATTATGATAGTCGCCAGAAGGAGATTCGCTACAGAAGCATTGCTCTTAAATTACAACGCAAAGCATAAAATGGTTAGTCTGGCCCAATAGAACAACTCGTGAGCACTGTAACAGCTGCTCGATCAAGAAGCCTTGAATAACTAATAAAAAACCCATACATGCTCGTAAATGTTTGTTTTATCGTCTTTGGTGCGCCATTTATAGGCAACATCTTCGTTTACTGCTGTTTATTGTGACGATCCGAGTTAGAGTTTTTGAACAAAACAAATACAAAACAGAATATAAGTAAAAATTCAACTAAACGGGCTCCATAGTTAATTTTATCGTAATCAATGATCAAACCAATAGCTTCTTACCGTAATAAAAATATATTTGACATTTCAAGAGTAGGCAACACTCCCTTAAAATTACTAGAATAAACTGATAATACCTACTACATTTGTTTCTGTCGGAAATATGGGTGAAACTAAGTCATTGGAAATCAAAAGCTGAAACGCAACTGCTAATTTTAAAAAAAATGTACGTGATCATGCATACCAACTGACGTAATTATGATATCGTGATGAAGAATACATCTAATGTGATTTTGACGAACAGTATTTCTAAGGATATCACTTTAGTTTTGACAGGAAATGGCAATGGTAATGTATTATTACTGTCAATTTGCCCCGGGTACTTCATCAAATGAAATTTTCCCCAACTTGTCCATAAGGACAGAAACACTTTAACCACCCCTGGTTTCATGCTAATTTTGGGTGGAAAAAATGAACTTTATGTTTGATAACTCGTAGAAAATATACGCTTAACAAATAGCAAACGTAAAACTGGTAAAAAATAGATGAATCAACACATTTTCCTTACAAGATGGCAATACCGGATTTTCTTTAAAAAAAGTTTTTTAGTCCCTTTTTTTGACGTGTAAAATAACCCCTAAAACATGTGTCACCAAAGAATTTCGTTGACCTCTGGTAACAGTGACCTTTTTTGTGAACTATTGACCTTTGCATACAATTTACTTTTACTTAATGCAAGAGATGCAAGTACGCCTTGAAAACTTTATGTGCAATTAAATAGTCTTAATCAAAGGGTTTGAAATGAAAAGTATGGAACCATTAACCCGCCGCACTGCAAGGGGTTCGCGCCGAACACGAAAACTGGCAGGGGGGTTGATTTCCGATCTCCCGTGAGATGTCCGAAAACTACGCAAACGTAGCGACAAGCGAAACGGCATTAAGGAAAGCTCTAGACCAAAGTTCCTATAGAAAGTATTTAGTCTTCTTCTTGGATCAGGTCACAATTGAGGTCACCAGTGGTCCCACCAAAGGTCAAGATTTTCTGGTTTTAGGACTCTTTTCCCAGAACCCCCGATTTATCTCGGAAACTATGATAGCTAGGAGCAAACGACAATAAGAAGCAAAAAGAATGCTATTGAAATTTTCAATTGCATCTTGTCAGTTCTCAAAATTGAATCTCAGATCCATATTTTAGGCTCCAGAAGTTATCAAAGGTCAAAAATACAATTTTTGGTAACACTTGTTTTCCTGAATAGCTTTTTATCCAAGAATGATAGAGCAATTATTTTGATACAATTTTGTTTGTCTCGTCAAGGCGCTTTGAAACATATGCATGGTGACAAATTTGACCTCAGGTCAAGGTCATTTGGTGACCCAGGTAGGTCATGCTGTCATATGGGGCGACGCGTCCAGTCGAAGACGAAATACAGTGGTGGCATCCGCTTGTCTCTATCCCTTATTCTATCAATAGTTATTCGCAAATCATTGCTGATGACCTCAGAATGACCTCAGATGACCTTGTAGATATCACTGAGCAGCAATTGCACCTTGGTCATCCAGAATGAGTTAAAATAACATGATTCTGAAAGAATTAGCCTGATCAAATGCATATTTTCTGAAAAGGAAGCATTTGTTTATTTTCCCATTCACTTATAAAGGGGAGGTCAGCAAATTTACCTGACCTTTGGTCACCGATACGAAAAATCCGAGATAAACAAATTGTAGGTACTGATATCCGTATGAAATCATGCAAGTGTCAAGTCTTTCAGAAAAATATTGTGGCTTTGGCACGACCACATACATTTTTTTTTTAAGGTAAGGTCACTTGACATGAACTTGTGACCTGACCTGAGATGACCTTAAGTCAAAACGTTTCCAAAGTGTGGGTAATGGATGCCAAACAGGTGTTACTTAATTTTTGGCGGGCGGCTACGGCGCCGCCGTTTTTTTCGCCTACTCCCTGAAAAAACCTGAAGGGGCGGAAAATAACACCCCTGCAGTGTCGCGGGTTAACCCAAATAACTCGACTTTTACATATGACCATAATGTGACTGACATTTGACCTAACTTGAAAATTTGCAGGTATGAATTTGATTCGTTTCATTGAGAGCTTTCGATCGCTGCCCTCCGCGTCTCGCTTCGGATTTTGTTTCGGAAGATACGATGGGGTGGTTAAAGTTTACACCCCCTACTCCACGCGTTCGGCTGAAGACACCTACGCCGCGCGGATTAACCTGCGGGGGACAGAATCTGCACCCCAGTTATTTCAAGAAAAACTCTGTCCATTTCGATGGGACGAACATTATTCTGTTCGTCGTAACAATACATTTTTTGACCTATTTTTTTAATGAGGGGGCTATGGGCCAAAAATACAAAATTTGGAGAGTTTTTGAAAGGTCATTGCGACCATGTGATTCGACCGATTTTCATACCCGAAACGTTTTTGAGCTTCCAATGTAATGTTTTTTAACCCTCGCCCTGGTAGGTAGTTATTTTGACCCCCCTGTATTTTTTTCGGAATTGCGCTAAAAAGGCGGCCCGCAGCGCAGCCAAATTTTGTACAGCTGTTTGAACATCATTTGCTAGCACTTTGTCAAAAATTTGACTTAGGGTCGTTTCAGGTCAAGTCACCAGGTCATTTTAAGTGACCTTGACTTCCAAAATGTTTGTTATCGTTTCAAAGCCACAGTTTTTTTCCAAAAGATTTAAAACTTGCAAAATTTCATAAGATCATAAGTACCTGCAATTGAATATCTCAAATGGCTTTTGGTTGGTTGTTGTCGAGCCCCGAAGCTTGAATATGCCTCAAGTTGAAAATCAAGCAACAAATGGACAAGCATTAATTCAATTATATGCAGCCTTGTTTGGTTTCTTCAGCTACAAGGTCTGAAAAGGTGGTTATTTACTACTAGCAGTTACACAAATGTCCCACTCTTTACGATTCAAAGCAAACGAAAGTATCCAATGGTATTCATGGCTTTGTTTTGAAACAGCTGCGACAATTCGATAGCAAATAGTCCAAGAGATATGAAAGCGGCCATCATGAATATATAGTGCTGTGCACAATCGTGACCAATGTTTGGGGAGTCGGAAAAAATGGAAAATGCTTTGCCCAAACATTGCTTTAAAGCGAGTTTGAACAAGAGCATACATGATAATTAATTCACAGTATTCCTTTAAGTTACTTTTTAGAAATCCTCACAAGGTGGCACTATCCCTTTAAAGGGATCATAAGACCTTTTCGAATGTCTTCTAATAATTTTCTGGAGGATGGAATTACAATCAGATTATAATCAGCAACTAGCAATTCTAGTCCAAATGCAAAAGAAGAAAACGAGGCATATATTGCGCTCTGAATACAAGCAACGCACAATGTATAAACACGTGGTGTAAACTCACAGAGTAAACAAAGTTGGTGGCAATTGCCGATCATGTGCGTTGCAACCGTCGAAATGTTTCCCAACGCGGGTACTAAATTATACACAGACCCAGGGACATCGATCCGGATGTTAAAGCAGAACAATGCACACCGGTCATCAGCCGAATCATATCGTCTATAATACAAATGGTTTTCTAAGTGATCATCTTCAACTGATTTCCCATGACGGTGCCAAAGGAATTATGTCTGCATACCTTTAATTGTTATTTTTGAGTGGGCTTAGAATGGTCAAGCAGTGAGTATCCCTTCAAACCTTCGAGATCGGGGCGTTTGGAGTCAAACTATTATGGAATGATACGTGGATTGCCCGAGTCATTTACAGAATGACATTATATTGATTTGCATGAACTGAGTAATGTTACACTATGTTATTAACCAAATTTTGCCTTTTTCCGCTGATTTGGTCCCATAATCATTGCGTGAGATACGGAAGAAAGGCACGGATTTTACTGTTTTATTTTTGCGGCCTCTAACCAGGAAGCACTTATTTTGCGTGGAACGCTTACGAAGTTCTTGAACGTGATTTTGGTATACTTAGAGACATTTTCAAGCTTTATGAATAAAATCTGCAATATAACTTCGCCTCGTGTACCAAACTGCATTCCCACCTCCAATAAAGTGGAAAAAGGTCTTATGATCCCTTTAACAAAGTAAAAAGTAATAGGCGTATTCAGGGTATGTATAATTGGATTTTTTATATAAATTTGTGCTGCTGGTGACTGCTTGGGACGATATGAACGACGCTTCTGGTCATATTTGATGTATTTGGTTAAATGTAGTATGTTTCACATAGGCGGATCCAGGTAAACAACGTGGGGAGCACTCTTTGCGAAACGCTTCTTATGATCTTACTTATGTGAAGTTTGATCTCATGTGACGTTAGGTATCGCCTCCCATGTAATGTACCTGAGTGCGCGTCTGTACCAAAATATGTAGAATACAAGTAATTGAGATATATATATATATATATATATATATATATATATATATATATATCAGTTACAACGTTTCTAACGCATTTATTGCACCGTAAACTACGAAGGAAGTATGTGCCACACAAACGCCAGGGGTCGAAAAAAGCTCTGTCCTACCAACCTCATTGGCGACCACTTTGCTTGAACCTGGACGACCACTTTGCATGACCATGGACAAAATAAGAGCTTCAGTACCTAAATCTCTAACCATCCAAGTAACCTACCAGTTAAACATTCAGTAAACGTTTATTGATGACATAAATTATCGAATTATCGGTTGGTTCGATCATTTTCTGGTCAAGTAGGCCTTCATCTCTGCGGCGACCACTTTGATATGGAATTTCGTTGGCGACCACTTTTCATTTTTTTCGACCCCTGACAAACGCATTGGTAACGCCCTCTAAAAAACATGAGCCTGGCACCGTCTCTGCTAGTCCGTTTTTTTTCTCTCTCTCAAAATTTAGTCACAACGCCTGTCAATCAACTCTAGAAAAATTCACAAAGTTGCAAGACGCTAGGCATAACGGTTTTGAAGTGGCAAGTGAAAAAACACTGGTGAGGGCAGAATCTGCCCCCCCCCCTCCAGCACGGAATAGGGTTAAGAGCTGCTGAACTCTGAATCTTCTGCGTCTCTCTAACCCTGTAAGTTTTTTAGTAAGCGGGGTGTAATTTTACACCCCACAAGGTTGAAATTGTATTAGAGGCCAAACAGGGCGCAAGTTAATAAGACCATGACTAAAAACTAGCTGCAAGAACTTTCAAAAACACCAACTCTGCCGTGATTGAATGACCCTAAAGTATTTTGTATATGGCGGAAATGATTTTGACTTAGGGATGCTGGTTTTGGCTCCGCTTTTTAATCAAAAATTTCACATCGTCTATTAATTATAAATTTGGGTTGAGTTCAATATTTCTAGCTTCATAAAAATTGCCTTTAACGGAAATGCAGTATACAATCCATCAGTGAATTATTGATGTGCAAGGTTTCATAAAGCCATACAGATTCAGCATACTAGTTACTTTGTCAACTATTTGTATTGGACTTCAGCCTATTTTCGACTGCAGCGATGTAGTCCTCATTCGGATCTTGTTTTCCAGGGTCGAACAGCTCTAAAAACGAAAGACCTCGATCATGCTGATCTCGCTGATCTTGCTGACCTACTCGACTCGGATGATGCCAGCCTGATGACCGTCAACAACTCTACCGACATCCCTGACGGCACTGCTGACACTACCACCGACTCTGGTGACGGGGCGTCGGAGCGGCGACTGGTAAACCTGTCGCTGCCGCCGTACGCCCCGTGCCTCCGCGACAGCCACTGCTCCAGCGGTCGCTGCCGGAAGCTGGGAGTCGGCGTGTGCGTCCCTGACCGGCGCTGCGCCGACTGCCAGTCTTCCGACTGGTGTGACGGAGGCATGTCGGCCACAAGAAGAAGTACGCGAGGCCTGCGCCGCTCCGGCCGAGTGCCGCTCCTCCGCCTGCAGCGACGGCAGGTGCGCCTGTGAGGCGGCGGACTGTGACGCCAGCGAATACTGCAGCCAGGAGGGTGCCTGTATTGCCAAGAAGGACTACAACGTGTCGTGCGCCGCTCCGGCGAGTGCCGCTCTCCGCTGCAGCCGACTGGCAGGTGCGCCTGTGAGGCGGGGACTGTGACGCCGGCGAATACTGCAGCCGGAGGGTGCTGTATTGCCGAAGAAGGACTACAACGTGATCGTCGCGCTCCGGCGAGTGCCGCTCCTCGCTGCAGCGGACGCAGGTGCGCCTGTGACGGCGAGAGGACTGTGACGCCAGCGAATTCTGCACCCAGGAGGGTGCTGTATTGCAAGGAGGACTAACCAACGTGTCGTGCGCCCTCCGGCCGAGTGCTCTCATCCTCCTGCAGCGAACGGCAGGTTGCCGCCTGTGAGGCGTCGCAGGACTGTGACGCGGGAATTACTGCAGCCAGGAGGTGCTGTATTTGCAAGAAGGCCTACCCGTCCTCGTGTACAACAGACGAGGAATGTCAATCCGGCAACTGTATCGAGGGCAGCTGTAGCTGCGCGTCACGGGAGTGCGGCCAAGGTTAGTGACGTCACGGGAGTGCAGCCAAGGTTAGTGAATAGAGAGGAGACGATCGCAGCCTCCTATAACATGTTAACTATGGGAGCTGCAGCTCTTCCACCCAGTGAAGCCACCGTTTCGCCAGTCTGGTTAAACCCGCGAGTTACTGTAGGGGGAGGGGGGTATTTATACCCCCCTCTTGTTATTTTGCAATGACTCCTAAACGAACGGCGATATCGTCACCAAATTTTCAGTACCTTATCTCACACCAATTTGACACATGCTGCCAGAAGAAAACAGATGAGGCTATGATAAGTCAGCCAGGAATGACGTCAGAGTGACGTGATGTTCTGCGTTTTTGGTTGAAAAAAAGGTTTTGAGGGAAACGCTGTCAAAAGTACAGTTTAAAAGATAAATTCAATGTAGATATATTAAATGACAGATAATGAACTCTGCTATCAAACAGCAATCTTGGATTATAAAAAATTGAAATTCGAAGACAATTTCTTTTGTTTTGTATAATTTTTCAAAAATATCAGAATTTTCAAAAAATAAATATATATATATATATATATATATATATATATATATATATATAAATTATATGTATATCATATATATATAATATATATATATATATATTATATATTATATATTTATATATATATAGTATATAGGTTTGATGAATTCATTATCATTCCAAATAAAGATGTCACCACTTTAAAAGGAATAGAATAACATTCTGCAGCTATATTCATACGACGTTTCACAGTACACGACTGTATCTTCAGGCAAAGTTTTCACTCGGACAGATCAACAAGATAAATACAGGCACACAACATCGAAATATTAAAGTAAAAGCAAACAATACACGTGACTCAAAGATTAAGCCAACCTCTTGCAGATGTTCAGCGAACAGTTTGAAGGGTGAAGGCAGAAGTCATGTTATTGAGAGAATGTTTTTGATGGCAAATATGTAATGATTCTAATATTCTTAAATATAATACGGAGTTAGTCTTTCCTAAAATTGAAAAATTGCCGGGGGTTACTAGGGTATCACAAGAAAGAGAATGATCACGAATAGGAAAGGGGTCGGGGTTGGAAAGGAAATTACCAGTACGTACAGACTTACCTAAATGTTGACGAATTCGACTGTAGAGATTACGGAGGGTTGAACCTACGTAAGATGTCTCACACGAGGCACAGCAAAATTTGTATACCACAGTGGATTGGCAACTTTTAGGTAGTCTGTCCTTATACTTGAAGAAAGAACCGATAGAAAAAGTGTTCAACATAACAATTCTGGGTTTCAGAAAGGGGTAGAATTTTGAAAGCAGGGCAATGATCTCACGATTCAGTTTTTTCCGACACTGTCCCAAAAAACGGTAGCACAAAATATATCTCAAGTCTAGGTACGTCAAAGGTCTTTTTGGGCCTTAAATATTGAGAGTCAAGAAACTTGCGATTAAATGAATTCACAATCTGAAGAGGAAGTCGTTGTCTCTAAAGTACTTTTTGATGACCTCAAGTTCAGAATGAAAAACAGAATAAGTAGAGCTGAGGTGATACGCTCTAAAAATGGCTATACCCTCTCGTGAGACGAAACATGTCAATAACATAATGTAATTGAATGGGGCTATCATATGGTGAGACCGCTTGTCAATAGTATGCGGGATTCCAAAGATATAAGCTTCTGAAAAGCGTGATAGTCGGGGCGGGTCGGACCGGGGTCCGGTTGTTTTGAGTCGGCTGCTTATATCAGTTGGGGACAATGTAGGGAAATGCTCCAAAAATAGAGCGCTCTTATTTTAGAGTTTGATGCATTGTAAGCGGTCGCGAAAAAAGGGCCTTTTTAGGCGGCTGTTGCGTAGCACTGCGACCACTTGACGATCCATATACCTATGGCATATATGGCGAGAAAATACTTCAAACGCTGCTTATAGATTGTTCACGTTAAAATTTATGGATATGTCACTGGCAGGAAACAGTCTAGATCCCTGTTCTATTTTCGGATTACCTGCCGTTGCCTGGTGCTGAAACGCTCAATAAAAAGAGCGAGTAACGTGTTATGAAAATATTGTTGTCATAATTATTTTTGAAAAACACATCAGATCCGTTGTAAGCAATGTACTAAACGTTTTTTTTGTGAAAAAAATAAACTTAAATTAGAGGACCAAACATAACAGTAAGCTTACTTAAGATTGTTGAATATAAATTTGTACATGATTTTTCACAAATTTGAAATTCAAGTTGCATTTTCTATGTGCATCTGGAATTGTTAAGGATTTTACAGGAGAAAAAAAAAACAGATCGTTGATCATTTTTGTATCTTGTATTGCTTCCTCGGCTTCTGACATTTTGCTACAATTTATTGCAAGTGGTTTTTGTAAAAATTGTTCATAAAGATGCTCTAATTTTAGAGCTTTAACATGGATGTCTATGGCAGGCTCTGACGTTATCGGCGCTATTTAAAGAGCGTTTTTTTTCATTTCCCTACAGTGTCTCCAACTGATATGTGATAAAAATCCGGTATTCAGTGAGGACTATCTGCGCGCTTTGCGCTCGCTCGTAATAATAGGAAACGTCACAAAGTTTTAACTTTGAAGACTTTGGGCCCAACGCGACGGCTTGGGAGCGGCAAGCGAAAAACCACCGCGGAGGCAGAATCTTCCCCCGCACTCTGCAGGGAATATAAGGTCAAAGGTGTTAGAGCATTCTCCGATCACAGGCATAGCGATTTATTTGAGAAGAAAAAAAAATATACAAAACTCAGTCCTCCTTTTGTCGACACTCATGGTGATGGAGCTTTACAATGCATGTCTCCTATATTTATTTTTAATAATTATTTAATGCTTATATGATTGGAATTATACGCTAGGTATGGAATTATACATTTTACGAGACAATACGATTGGATGTTATTTTGTAGCCTGACACCACAGAAGTAGTACCAAAATGGTACTAACGCCATCTGACGCCATCACGCTGCTGGTGTGCAAATTTGGGCGTAATCGGATAAATTTGGAATACGTATTTGAATACGAATACGAATACGTTGCTAACTTCATGGACATAGGAAATTAATGTCCATGAAGTTAGCAACGTATTCGTATTCGTATTCAAATACTCCTACCAAAATGTATGTATTTGTTGTGGGTATCATGGGTGTAACTTTAATGCAAAAGGGGTTGTAGCTACAACCAGAAGCGTAACTTTTCAAAATCACTGGGGCTGCACTTAGTTGTTAAGAGCCCATTTGTACCACATCTCGTCATAGGCGAAGTGTTAAATTCCAAAATTATTGGGGTTGTAGCTACAACCCCGTTTGCATTAAAGTTACACCCATGGTTACAACCCCAATAATTTGGGAATTTAACATTACGCCTATGACAAGATGTGGTACAAATGGGCTCTTAGCAACTAAGTGCAACCCCAATGATTTTCAAAAAGTTACGCCTCTGGTGTGTATTGTATTGTCTGTGTGTGTATGTGTGTAGGTAAATACATGAAATAGTTCCAAATTGTGAGCGTGCTCCAAATCATAGAAGATGGAACAGCAAAATGTGAACTCAGAGTAAAAACAAAATCATGTATATTTGTTCATGAATAGTTCATGAACGTTCGTGAAATGTTCATGAACAGCCACTTCCTCGTGAAGAGATGACCTTGATATATAAATTCGTAAACAAACAAATGAACAAACAATCGATGTTTATTAACTGTCTACGAGCACATATACAAATGAGCTGCATCATTAACCAGGTTAGTTATGACTAGATGCAGAAAACACACTATGTGGACGATCTATTAATACATGAACAATGAACAATGAAAACTTGACACTCCATGGATCACACAATAGTCAGTGGCAGTTGCTGTCGCTGGCCGGCGGCATCGGTACACTTAAGGCAGTGTCCGTGAGCCGCGGGGTGATGACATGACCGTGCAGCATGGCACGCCTTCAGACAGCCCAGTTTCCGCAATCAGCTGACCTCACGAGCCTCGGCCGGTCATGCCCCCAGGGCACGTGCCCCTGACTGGTATGTCACACGGTCACACGCAGCCTCTGAGGACTGCAGTGGAACGTTCTACCTATTATGGTTATCAGGCAGCGATGTAGGAACGTCACAAAAAGTGACGGCGCCAGTGCAACTTTGATCTCGTCTTGAAATAAATTTAACCTCCTATGCCAAATTTATTTGCAGATTTGGGCTTTTCTCGCCATTGCATTTTTTTGTCATGAAAAGTTTTCCACTCAAAGCAAAACAAATGAGGGGACTATGCCCCCTGCCCCCTCTTCAACCCTATTCCTATGCCAATGTTAGCAGGTGCCTGTGTTATGACCTGCTGTAATTACCAGGTGCCTGTGCTACGTTCTTCTGTGGTTCTCAGGTGCCTGTGTTATGTTACGCCATACTGTGGTTACATGGTTACTATGTTACGTCATACTGTGGTTACCTGGTTACTATGTTACGTCTTGTTGTGGTTCTCAGGCCCATTGCGATATGCTCATAAATGTTTCTAAAAACTATAGCACGCAGCAGAAAAATTGGTTGTTGCGGATCACTTTCGTTTTCATAAATCATGACAATGTTCAATTGCTTCTTACAGAACATTCTTGAGATTCTGCGGTGGTGGTATAAATTCAGTTTATTTCTTCGGAAGCAAGACATTTTTTAAAGCAAGCCTGTACGACCAAGCGAAGCACCAGATTTGAGCTACCAGGCATTACAACCGAGAGAAGCATGGAAAGCGAGAATGCTCATGAATGCCGTCCGTGACTGTACAGCAGTCGATTAAGTTCGGTATACTGGCTGTGTGCAGCGAACCGTGGCCGCCTCTGGGTCGAGCGGTCGACTGATTCGGTCTCCCTTTCTCTATCTCTGAGCCGCCGGGGATAGCCGGTAGCAGAGGTGATGCACCCGGACCATCAGCCGCGCAACGGCAGTTTCTCCCGTTATACTGCACATCGGTAGGAGCGCATTGCGTCTCTGGGGTGGATGTTTTCATCCAGGGATGTAGGACCGTCAGGAAAAGTGTTTGTGTGGGAGGCAGCGAAACTTTGATCTCGTCTTGAGAGAACCGCCCCCCCCCCCACCCCACCCCACCCCATCGAAGATATCTTTGCAGATGGGGGCTCTTCTCGTCCTGGCGAACCTTTTGCAATCAAATCCTGCAATCCTGGCGAACCTTTTGCAAGCAATCAAACAATTTTCACGACAAACAAAATACAATATTTTAGCATAACAGAATAAAAAGTGAGAGGGTCATGGTTCCCTGCTCCCTATTTCTACACCTATGTTTCCATCGCCTTCCTATATTGTGTCAGCACATGATGCATTTTGTTTTGCTGTTGCATTGATGTTTGTTTAAATATCATAGCAAAAGCAGAATATTTGATTTTTTAAAGGAGACGAAATCAGGTATTATTAGAAATGAGATACCCCGAAAGACAGCCATCGAAAGCCTTCGACGGGATGCATCCATAGAACGTATTATATTTGGCAAAATAACATGTAGCAGGGGCGGATACAGGGGGCGAAGGGGGCGGCCGCCCCCTGCACCTGTAGCCGCCGCGCAGGGTGCCCCCTTGCGCGCCGAAGGTACGGAAGGGCCCCGTAAGCAGACCATTTCCGCGGCGAAGGCGCTGAAATAGGTCTGCTTACGGGGTTCGATATCTGACGTGTGCTGCACTCAGATCAGGAGCCGCCCCCAGGTCATGCACCGCCATCAGACCAGGTGCTGCCCTCAGACCAGGTGCTGCCCGCAGGCCAGGTCCCGCCGTCAGGTTATGTATCGCTCTCTGGCGAGGCACCACCCTCAGGTCAAATGCCGCCCCTAGCCATGTGTCGCCCCCTAGCCATGTGCCGCCCCTTGCCCTGTACCACCCCTAGCCATGTGCCGCCCTATAGTCAGGTGACGGCGCCCCTCCGGCCAGTGACAGCGGCCCCGCCCCCGATTAAAGGAAATAGTTCACTCTTCAACATGGGTTTTGGAACTGTAGAATAGCAGTGTTGTGAGTCCTCGGTGTTGTGAGATGTAACAGCCGCCTTGAATACGCTGGCATGTGTTTGTTCTGGGTCTGATAGGGCTCTCACAGCCGTAGAATATATTGTAAGTGTGTGTGTTCGAAGGATTGGTGGGCCTCACACGCCTGGGCAGAGGCTGTACAGTAATCTTACGTGACTATACATTCGAATCTGATTGGCTGAGCCGCGTTTGACATTGCGGAGAGTACGCATATGGTTTTGATGAAATTAATAATTTACGTCCTTCTGTCCTGAATCGGC
The DNA here is from genome assembly GCA_014673585.1 of Semibalanus balanoides. Taxonomy (NCBI): domain Eukaryota; kingdom Metazoa; phylum Arthropoda; class Thecostraca; order Balanomorpha; family Balanidae; genus Semibalanus; species Semibalanus balanoides. The sequence goes on from VOPJ01009664.1 coordinate 17,246, forward strand.
GCGATGCATGGCTATTTTTGACATTATAAAAAGAAGTTGTATTTGAAAATATAATCAAATTGTGTTTGAAAAAACAATCTAAGGTGAACTATTTCCTTTAATGACGGCGCCACTCTAGCCAGTGACGGCGCTCCTCCGGCTTCGGGGGGGGGGAACGGTAAACAATCCGGCCGGAGCGATCCTGGCGGGGCCCGTCTCCCAGACCCCCTGTTGGCGACGGGCCGAACCCGAACTATATTTCAGTTCAGTTCAGCTTATAGACGATGAACCATTCCACGAGGTGGTTTAATGTCAGGTTCATATAAAAACAGATAACGAACAGCACATAACACGACAGGAAAGTGCGCAGACAGATGCACTAAAAAGACATACAAAACAGCGACTACAAAAAAGTGTAATCATCGAAAGAAGAAGCCTGTCAATCAATTAAGCAGAGCACTGATATCACAGAACAGCTTGCGTGTCAGCTCAGCACGAGTTTGAGAGATGGAGATAGCCGGCGACCAAGACGCGGCAGCGCGGTATGAAAAGGTTCTGCGTGTCAGTGAGAGACCGTAAGAAGGCAGCTCTAGTGCGCCAGCCGTTGTAGCTCGTGTAACAACTAACACGCTGGGACACAGCGGTACGTGTGATGAACAGGGATCGAGTCGCAGTCTGAGCCCGTAGATCGTTAAGAGCTCTGAAAACTGCCAGTCTATCACTATTGACGTGGAGCTGCCTCGAAAGCCGGAAGAAGGCCTTGCGATCATGGTGTCTTTAAAACTGAGGCACCTCTGACTTCTGAGCCAATAAGCCTCTTGTGTCAATCGTGCAAATGAATTCGAGAAATAGACCGGAGAGAGGACTAAATATATCTTTGTAAGTCAGAGAGAGTGCACGTTTCGGCAGACCGAGGGGAGGGTCGGGTGGATTCCAGCAAATCGAAACATGGGTAGGCAGGGAGGATTTAGGTGAGCTAATCAAAGGGATGAGATAATTTCGACTGGCCGGATAGAGGAATGCATGGGTTTCAGCAGGACATAGAGAGAGCTAAGTGCATTTCGGTGTCCAGGTAGAGAGCGTCAAAAGAGGCACGAATAGGCTCGAATGGCATGTAGGTAGGAAGGATAAGCCTGAGAGCACTGAAGAGACCCGAGAGCCCGGGCCTGAGAGCCCGGCCGGCAAGGAGTATGCGCCGAGTGAGCGTACCGGGCTCAGCACGCTGCCAGAGAGCCAGAGAGCCAGAGAGCCAGAGAGCCAGAGAGCCAGAGAGCCAGAGAGCCCGAGAGCCAGAGAGCCAGAGAGCCAGAGAGCCAGAGAGCCAGAGAGCCAGAGAGCCGAGAGAGCCCGAGAGCCCGAGAGCCCGAGAGCCCGAGAGC
>VOPJ01009665.1:0-18601 GCA_014673585.1 Semibalanus balanoides
ACCAGAAGCTTCTTTGTTTCTCGATATAATTGATGCATTTGTGCCAAGCCAACAAAAACGCACAAGCATTAGCGACTTAATGATTGAAACGATTTCATTTATATTCCAGTAAAGCAATGAGGTTGTTATAAAGATGTTATGACTCGTCTTTTATTTCAAACACTCTTATTTACAAATAATTAGCTGCTTTGCCAACTTTAAGTGTGCATCATGTTATTGTATAAAATTTGCTTATTTCAAAATTGATTATTTTAGTTTAATCTATATTCTTTGATTTAAACTTTAACCCACGCCCCACTGGGCCTCTGCATTTCCTTCGCCCGACTGGGGGGTGTTTGAACACCACCTCCCCCTCTAACTCGGCTCCTATGGCACGTAGACAAAAAAAACACTGTTCGAACCGTTATCAAAATTCATTAAGAAACTTTTTCATTTTTTTCGCTCACGTCAAAACTCAAATCACCAGAGGTCATCGAAGGTCAAATTTTCCAGTTTTAGGACATTGCTTAAGAAACCCCCAAATATCTCGGAAACTATGCTATCTAGAAACAAAACGTTAAAAATCGCTTGCCATTGAAATTTGCAATCGCACCCAGATTCTCAAAATTGACCTCAAGTCAATAGTTTAAGCTCTTGAGGTCATTAAAGTCAAAATGCTGATTTTTGCCAAAACATACTTTCAGAAATAACTTCTTACCTAATAAAGGCCATCGTGTTTGTCTCGTCTAGAAGCTATGAACAATATAAAATTGTATCATGTTAGGTCAACTTAACAAAATGACCTCAGGTTAAGATCAAGTAGTGACCGAAGTAGGTCATGTTGCATATCAGGAAATGTGTCTTGACGAGACAAACACATTGGTGAAAAATACACTTCTCTATCTTCATTATGTCCAGAGTTATTAACGAAAAGGTGTTGGTGACCTCGGATGACCTCAGATGATCCCGTAAGGGTCCCTGAGCAAAACCTGCACTTTGAGCATACATAATATCCTATTATAAACATTTTTCAGAAAGAATGGACGTTGATTATCGTCCGAAAACAGAAGGCCATCTGGAATAGTTTTCCATGGACTTTAAATGGGGAGGTCACAAAAATTGACCCGACCTCAGGTCACCGATATAAAAAAAAATCCGAGATACACATTTTGTAGATGCTGATGACTTGATGTATTCCTACAAGTTTGATATCGATCCGTTAGAAACTGTGGTCATGGCACTACCGCAAACTTTTTTGTACGTGGGGTCACTTGACCTGACCTAGTGACCTGACCAAACCCGATACGAAACTTGAATTTTCGCAAAATGTGCGGAAAGGATTAATAATTAGTTATGCCAAATTTGGCGGCGCTACGCAACGCCGTTTTTTCGTTATCTCGATAAAACAGGAGGGAGGGGTGTTCAAACATCCCCCCCCCAGTGGGGCGCGGGTTAAGCTAAATAAAGTGTATATCACGTGCATACCAACACGCCTGTTTGGATTAAAAAGATTCAGTGGTTAACGTTTGTCAAATGTTTATGCAACCCCAAGTAAGCGTGCTTGGCCCGGCAAAATGTGATAATAATGTGATTCTAGAGATTAATTAAGGCTTAACCCTCGCCAGTGTAGGGCAAAATCACTGGGACAGTGTTAGAGGGTACGACCCCCCCCCCTCTTGGCGTTTGGCCCCTAAGTGAGCTAGAGCTTCGATTCAAAAATGAATGTGTTGCTTGTGACGGGAGGACGCCATTGACATCTGATTTTAAGGTCCTGGATCATTAGGTGATCTCTGAGGTCATGTCATAGCCAAAATGTCGTCAAATCGTAAATGTGTTAAAAATTAGAACTTGTATAGCTAAAATCGTAAAATATTGGAATGCTAAATAGACGCAAAATTTGAAATCAGCATCACAAAATGATCTAAAAACTGCCATATTTCACCCGCGCACTGCAGGGCGGTTGATTTCCGCCCCCCCTCAGGTTTTTCCGGAGTAACGGACAAACAACGGCGCGCAGCGACGCCAAATTTTGTACACCTATTTGGGCATCAATTACCCACACTTAAGAAAAGTTTTGATTTGAGGTCATCTCAGGTCAGGTCACAAGTTCATGTCAAGTGACCTTACCTTCAAAAATGTTTGTGTTCGTGCCCAAAGCCACAGTTCTTTTTCCCGAAATGTTTGAAAACTTGCAGGAGTTCATACGGGTATCAGTACCTACAATTCGTTTATTCTCGGAATTTTTCGTAATCGGTGAACCAAAGGTCAGGTTCAATTTCTTGACCTCCCCATTATAAGTGAATGGGAAAATATACAAATGCTTCCTTTTCAGAAAATATGCATTGGATCAGGCTAATTCTTTCAGAATCATGTTATTTTAGCTTATTATGGATGACACAGGTACGATTGTTTCTCAGAGATCTCTACAAGGTCATCTGAGGTCATCTGAGGTCATCAGCATTGACTTCCTAATAACTATTGATAGAAAGAGATAGATACTAGCAGTTGACACCACTGTGTTCTTCTCGTCTGGCCGCATTGCCCCATATGCAATATAACCTACCTGGGTCACCAAATGACCTTGACCTGAGGTCAAATTTTGAAATTGACCTTAACAGGTCATCGTATATATATATATATTTAAAAGCGCCTCGATACGATGGCGTCAAAATTATTTCCTTATCTTTGTTAGGTGAAATGCTATTCACCAAAAACTGTTTTGCTAAAAATATACTTTTTGACCTTTCATGACCTCTGGTTCAATAGATATCTATTGCTTCTTCAAACGTTTGCTCCTAGCAATCATAGTTTCCGAGATAATCGGGGGCATCTGGAAAAGAGTCCTAAAACCGGAAAATCTGACCTTTGGTGACCACTGGTGACCTCAATTGTGACCTGATTCAAGACAAATGTGAAATACTTTCGATAGAGCTTGTCTAGAGCTATCTAATGCCTTTTTCCGCTTGTCGCTACGTTGCGTAGTTTTCGAGATCTCACGGGGGGCGGAAATCACCCCCCCTGCAGTTCATGTTCGGCGCGAACCCCCTGCAGTGCACGGGTTAAGAAAGGTCCTTTCAGGTCATCTGAGGTCAGTGACCTTGGCTGACATTTGGCAGCGCATGATCCCAGTGAAACATATAATTATGGTATATGGATCCCATAATTGAAATCAGCGTCACAAACTGCACTAGAAACGGACAGAAGACAAAAAAGATATCTGAGGTCATCGGAGGTCAGTGACCTCCGTTGACCTCTGAAAAGGTCGCTGGAGATCGCAGTCTCTGCAGAATCCCCAGCTGTCACCTAGAAACATCTTAGCATATGCTCCTGAACAACAAACACTCGGGAACTGCACATGTTTCAAGGATCGTTACTACGGGACGCCAGTTTCGCAAAACACGACCTTGAGAAACAGGTCAAAGGTCATGGGTCATACGGGTTAGAAGTTGAAAATTTCAGAATACGTGTCCAATTGATTCCAAGTAGGGTACTGAAAGTTACATTGCGATCAATGGATATTTAAGTGAGCTATTGTGGAAAAACCGAGGGGGTGGTATCCTTCCCCTCCCCTCCTACACAAGCGAGGGTTAATGAATGATTTAAATCGCAATTGATTGTACTTCTCCATTCAATGATAACTTATTTCAATTTATTTTTCAAAATTTCCAATTCGAAAGGCATCATTCATTAAGCCCTAACCAGTGCAGGGGGATGCCACCCCCTCGGTTTTTCGGGAATAACTCACGTATTTATCAACCGATTATCAATTCCTAAAATTTTAACTACTTCCCTCATGACCCGTGACCAATGACCTATTTCTCAAGGTAATATCAGGCCCAACTGGTGTCCCGTAGTATCGATGCTTGTAGCTTGTGTATGTGCATTTTCCGAGCGTTTGATGCTCAGGAGCATATGCACAGGTGAGCACCAGCACTTGACCGGGGGGGCAAGTAGTGCCCCCTGTCGTTATTCGCGATAACTTACAAAATATTTAAGATATCATCCTGAAACTTGCAGTACCTTCCTCCAAATCAATTGTCCATCGGTTGGGAAAATTTATAAATGTTTCAATTTATTGGGTATAGATATACACTATTTTGTGACGTCACGTTTCTCGAATTTAGCGATAAAATCACTCAAGTTTAAATCAGTTGTAGAATGATTGTATTTCATGGTAAACTAAGACCCAAAAACCTGAAAGATAGGAAATTACATGCAGTATAAAACTATAATCTCAAAATTTCGAAATTTTTATTTAAACTTATTTTATACATTTCATTTTATGTCATCAAAAACCGGAATATATATAAAAGAGTGCTGATCAAGCAACATAAAGCCCAAATTTCAAAAGAATGTCACCATTTTTGACTTAGTAATAGCTTTTCAAGTACAACGTCCTATGCGCGAATTAAGCAATAAAATCACAAAAACTATGAACAGCTGTGCAAAGGATGAAATTCAAAGATAAACTGGAATGAAACCAAATCAGACAGACACATAAATGTAACAAAAAAATACATTTAAATTGTTTGACACACAAAAAAGTGTTGTATTTTAAAATTGGATTTTGTTTGCAAAAAATATATAAAAAACTAGAGATTGATGTGAAATCAAAGTGAAACAACAGTATACAAGCCAAGTTGCAAATAAAGAGCACCATTTTTATTAAGAATACCTTAGAATGGTAACTGATGACGTAATATTTTTAAGTTGCTTTTTTGGGGGCTTTTTTGACAAGATTAAAACAAATAAATGTCAGTTATGTATTTCTAAGATAGAACTGATCTAAAACATGCCATTTTTGTTCAGATTTATCAATCCAAAATTTACCTCATTTGACCTGAATTTTACCTCCGCTTCATTTAACACTAACTTCATTGAAATTAGCCCAGATGGTACAATCATTATCACTAGCGATTTATAGGTATACAACAGTCCATAAACCGTGTGTTGCATGAATTTCGATTTTTTATAGTGACCTTTTGTGACTGATCTGGAACTTGAACTGCAAAAAATCTCCTTTTTGCTCATGCGCGAGTTGTATCAATACCTGTTGGGGGCACTTTGGCGGTGAAAGATGGCTGCCATCAAAAGGCTCTGATGGAAAGTATGTCCATACAACAAATGTCTCGATTTTGATCTTTGACCAACCTTGACCTGATATAATCACCTCAATTAAGAAAAATGATATGCTTGAGATGCTTCATGAGAGCTTTCGATGCTGCCTTGCGCGCCCTCGCTACGATCATCGGTTCCTGAGATATCGAGGGGCTCTATTTGCCCCCTCCCCCAGTCAATGGCGTTCGGATAAGACCCCGGTCAAGCGCGGGTTAACGTGACATTTATGGCTTCCATTAAGATTCGGGACCTCCCATGACCTCAGATGATTTTGTTAGGCCTTTGGGAGTTTCTAGAACATTTTGTGACGCTGATTTCAAATTTGGCATATATGTTAAATTAGTATATGCTACAATCAGGTCATGTCTTTTTACAGATGAACCGAGGTCACTAACCTCAGATGACCTGAGATGACTTTTTCGGTATCTGGTAGTTTGTGGGACATTTTGTGACATTGATATCAAATTTAGCACCCATTTTGCGTAATGTGACGAACTCCACCTGCACGGTGTCGTATGTAGGTATTGGACGCTGCACACTGGGGAGAGTAAACATCAGTGCGAAAAGCTTGATTTCATTATTTTGTAATTGCAAGTTAAAATCCGTACAAAGTCTACTCAAACCGTTGAGTAGGTAAAGGGCAGCAAAATATTTTATTTTATTTGTGCTAATTTCGCACGCTTGATGCAGGTATACAGTCTAGGGTAAATGTTTTGTCCGTGCAAAAGTTCTGTCCGCTGTTTCTGCCTCTGTCTGTCGGTGATGCAAGCAGTGGAATCCAATGCAATCACTATAGCCGTCTCCCCCGGTATCAGGGGCGAGGGCAAAAATAGTTGCAATAGATTCAACTGCATGTAGCACCGACAAACAGCACCGATAGACAAAGTTGACATTGTACTAAACGGGTGCGCTTAACCAAAGGTTTCTAAGAATACTTTCTACGCTAGCTTCCGTCAGACGAAAACAAACATCGACCCAGGGAAATGGAGAATTTATTCGAATAGAGCACTGAAAGGACTGCATCTAGCCGTTTTCACGAAGGATTTATTCACAGGGAACATCGTCATCGGTTGAGGTGATGAAGTGGACAAAACATCTACCCTAGACTGTACAATGACGTAAGTTTCTCTGAAAGCATGTGAGACAGCCTGTTTGTAAGAAATGATGAAAAATAGCTGGTGCCCATCGATAATGCACAAAAAGATGAAATAAAGTAAGGATTAAATAATATGTCGTGCACGACACTTAATCATATAATAGTTAATAACAAGATGAACATCAGACAAACAGCCAAGACAGAAGAAGGTCAGGGGAAAATAGCATTGGAATGTGACAAATACTGATACAGGCACGTGGCTACATGCCAGGCAGTCATAAATTCTTCCTGCTTTGGAGGACAAAGCAATCAGGACACTGACTGTTCCACCCGGATGGTTCAGTGATGACGCCACTCGGGAAATTAACTTCGTCTCGTTTGGGTTACCCGACGTCCTGTAAAGTTTTGTTTTTGTGGCTGGTTATAACCTCGAAGCCGATCATTTAGTTCGGGCGTGTCTGTTTCCGAGTGTCTGTTACTATGGTGGAGACACTCTATCAGCCCGCTTGGTGACATGAATGGTCCAAATAATCAAGGCCATCTGGTCCGCCCCTAAAGGATCAGGGGCTGCACGGCATACAATCTAGCCGGCCACCACCTCCATCCCGCCAGCCAAAGGCAACCAACGTGCGGTGCACTTCTATCTAGATTTGTATCAGACAACGTTATTTTTTAGCAGTGTCGAAGGAAAATAATGACCATTTGCTTTCGATTTGTTTAGCAACAATTTCTTAGGCTACCATTACGGTACTAACCCATTTCCGCCCAGCGGGTCGTTTTTGTCCCCTGACTTTGACAGCATGTGGACACACCGTGTTTGAGCCGACAGTGAACTCGGTGGTGTGGTAGTGGTTGTGCCGTACAGGGTCTTGTGAGCCTCCCGAAATCAGACATAATTATCAGAATGAAGGAGACAAAATTGGAAAGTCAAATTACCGTTTGTGTATTTTGCACTACCGGTAGCATCGAGATATATGCTTTTACTGGCAGCCACGTGTACTGGCAGCCACAGAGAACTATGTAAGATGCCACTTATGGACATACAATTAAATCACCCAAGGAGTATGTACAATCCCAAATATTTTTATTTGATCGAAGCGGCTTCCCTTTACGTGACTCCAAGTTTAGAGGGACAAAAACGACCCGCTGGGCGTTAGACGCACGTGCGCGCGGCCGGCCGTGTGGTTGGGGACGTGTGCGCGCGGTGGGCGGGATTCCAGCAGTTGATATCGGCGAGACCAGTGCAGTGGTGCAGTGATAGCGAACAAGGGGATACATTGTCAGACATAGCCTTGGTTCCAGAGCACCCGTGATGCCGGGTATCAAGTGCTCTTCAGCCAAAGAGGCCGTGAAAACTAGTGGGCTGGACAGAGAGTCAGAGGAAACTCGAACGGAAATGGTAAACATCCCACCAGAAAACGACCTCAGCGACGACGACGAAATCGACGACGACCTCACCGGCGTTGTCGTGGTCACTGATGTGCCCGGCACCATTGCAGTTCACGTCGGTGAGAGTGACGACGATGATGAGCAGACGGAGCCTGCCCAGAAACGGGGCCGCAGGGACAGGAATGCGCCCATCTGGAAGTCAACGGAGTCGACGTATTCGACCCAGGCCGAGATGTCAGATGTGGCAGCTTAGGTGCGAGCGCACATCTCCTTGAGAGTCGCAGCCCACCTCCTCCGGCAGGGCTGGTCAAATGGTTTCGGTGGCCCCGACCAAATCTGGCCGAACAAAGTTACCTGAGCATTGTAGCTGAAGCAGATGACACTGCCACATATTTCCAGCAAACGATGTTAAAATTCCTACCCATCAAATGACGTTTTCAAAACAAAAATAACATTTAAGTAGTCCTCGCTCGCCATCACAATGATCTTTAAAGGCCGAAATAGTTTGAAAGGCCTTTTTGGCCCCGGAGCAAACTTGAGGGGGTATTTTCTGGCGCCCGCTTTATGCATCATAATGCCACTTTTTACCAGCCCTGATCTCCGCTCGTACAGGGGCGGCATGGGTGGAGTCGACCAACACGACTGGAACCTGACCAACAACGCCATCGCCATACGCGGTGACAAGTGCTACTGGTGTCAACAGCTCCGCTTGAGTTGGCTGCTGCCCAGGATTTGCGCGACCAGCAGTACAAACCCCTTAAGTCACAGCTGGACATCCGGCGTGACATCGCTATAAGCTACCTACCTAGAGTGTGGCAGTGGTAGCCGCACCACCACCACCTGAGTGCGAGCCTCGGCATCACTCGTGCCGTCCAGCATGCGGAATGACGGCGTCGGCTGCATCTGATCGACCGCTTACAAAGAAGACGGCGTGGGTGCCAACGGTGAACGGAAGCCATGTGAGCTGAAAAGCTCAGAGTGGTATGACAAATGTTAAGTGCCGCTGTATCTGAAATGCTTCGCTGATTACCACCGCCAGTAGGCACTAGGGCTAGGCATGCTGATCGATACCACATCCCCCAGGTGGGAAATACTATTTGATGTATGGCAAGGAAAGGAATGTTAAATGTAAACATGTGTATACCTCGTGGCGTCATATCCAATGCGGTCGACGTAATAGACCTACGTGCCATCCTATTTTCCCTGGGATTGTAATCAGACGTGGCAGGGACTCTGGCGGCGACGGGCGGCCCGGCGGCTGGCAGTCCGTCGCCGCCGGCGCAGTGTCCCGAACGCCCAGAGGCCATAATTATACAAATAGAGAACTTCAACACGCTCCGTCCTTCTCTCATTAGGACGGAATCGGATATTATGGCTGTGTTCTACTTCTGACTATCACATTCCCGGCGGGAATCCCTGGAATACCCGACGGGCATTTTACTCTACCGCAATTCGGCAATGTTCTTATACATTGACATTCCTGTTAACCCTTTGCTTGTGAAATAGGTAGAGCACATTTTTCTATCGATCCCCTGGATTCCCGCAGGCAATGTGACGGTAAGAACACAGCCTTTAAAGGCGTCGAGCAAAAAAGGAACGGAGGGTGAAACAACGACAGCAGTATGACGCCACAGACGCAAGAAGGACGCTTCTCATTATCATAAAAGTTCAACTGCGGCGATTGTGACTGTGAGAAGTGCGCCATAATTGTAATTGACGCCCGGTGAAATGGCGCTGCTCTGCAGCGTGATTTCACCAGTATGAAAAGTAGGTAAGAAACATTAGCATAGGGGCAAAATACTCACCTCTTTCGGGCTGTGCTAAGTGGGAAGCTGATATACCTCTACCTTTTCTCTTAACCCGCGCTTGACCGGGGGACATATATTGCCCCCTGCCGTTTATTCGCGATAACTCACAAACCATTCACGATATCAACCTGAAACTGTCAGTACCTGCTGCACACCAATTTTACATCGGTTATAAATTTTGAAATGTTTCAATTATGGGGAGGTATAGATATATACCGTTTTGTGACGTCACGTTTCTTGAATTTAGCGACAAAATCACTCAAGTTTTAAGCAGCTATAAAATGGTTACATATTATGATACACTGAACCCCCCCCCCCAAAAAAAAAAAAAAAAAAAATGCAGTAGTAGTTAAAAACTGCAATTCACAATTTCAAAATTTTGATTTTTATCTCTTTTTTACAAACATTTTTTTGTCACATCAAAAACCGGAATATATGTGAAAGATTGGTGTTCAAACCAAATATAAATCAAATTTCAAAAGAATATCACCATTTTTTACTTAGTGATTGCCTTTCAAGCATAACAAACTATGCATGAATTTAGTAATATAATCACAAAAACTTTGAAAAGCTGTGAAAAGGCAGAAATTAGATGATAAACTGGATTTGAATCAAATCAGACGGACATTTAAATGTTCTATTTATTTATTTATTTTTGCGAAAAATCGTAAAAACTAGTATGAGTATGAGAGACTAGTATGAAGAAATAAATAGTTTAAACAATATAAAAGCCAATTCAAATAAAGACACCATTTTTACTAAGAAAGCTAAGAATGGTAACGGAGAACGTAATATTTCAAATGTTTTTTTTGGCTTATTTTGACAAATAAAGAATATAAAATGTCAGCAAGGCTTTTTTAGATAAAACTGGTCTACAAAACATGCCCTTTTAAGATTTACGCAATTAAAACATTGACCTGATTTTTACCTGAATTGACCCAGACTTGAATGCATTTAAATAGTTCGATGGTGCCTTGATTACATATCAATTTATTACGTAAAAACGCCAAAAGAACATTCGCATAGAACTTCAAAGTCCTGTTTTCGGATAGTGACCTTTTGTGACCTGAATCTGACTTGAATCTTTCCAAAGAATTCCTTTTGTCCCATTGCGGGATGTGTGTCATACCTTGGGCACTTTTGGGTGAGATGGTTGGCAATCATGCCAGCTCTGGATGGAAAGTATGGTCCATAAACTCAAATGTCTCGATTTCGACCTTTGACCTGACCTTGACCTGATATGCGACCTTAATTTAAAAAAAAAATAGTAAGCTTGAGATGCATCTCGATGAGAGCTTTCGAATGCCGCCTTGCGCGTCTCGCTATACGATCATCGGTTCCGTAGATAACGAGGGGGCAATACTTGCCCCCCCCGGTCAATGCCGTTCGGATATGACCCCGGTCAAGCGCGGGTTAATCTTCCACATCCCTAATAACCCCTTGATAACAAACACTGTTAAACTGAACTGCTATTAAACATGACTCGAATACAGATAATATCAAAATAATTTAAGTAGATAAGTATCAAAATCGCTTCGGGAGCCAGTCATTCAACGGATTAAATATGGTTCGCACTAACAGCTGGATTTTCCGCACCATTTGGCCGCCTGGAACCGCTGGTTAGGGTGTCTTGATGTCGCAAGCAAATTGTTTTGTATATAATGCAAAAATGAATAATTAAATATTTTGCATTATGAATTGTAAATAAATAAACTCTTCAATGCTTGCGACGTCAAAACTCACTGGCTCACTAGCGTTCCCTGGCGGCTAACTACTGCAAACAAAATCAAGCAGTTAGCGCCAGCTTCAAGGCTTACACTATATAGCCGTGCTTTTCAAGCAGACGGAACGGGGAAAAAAGGGTACATGTAATGAATTGACACTCCCCTTATAATAACCAGATCTGCGTCTTCCTTTGATCGCTACGTCTCTTTATCTCCCGGACAGCCCCCGTCCTTTATCTTTATAGTAATGGCCTCAACGGGTATTTTTTGTTCTTTTTCATATCTCACGATCCAAAAAAGATTAGAAACAAAACTTTCAGAATATCTTTATTTACTAATGGCAGTGATGCTTACAACAAAATATACATTATGTCTGGTATACACTAGTGCGGTCGTTGCCGTTAAAGGGTTAAGGGGAATAGTCGACCTTGGAACTGGTATAAACCTTTCTGGTATAGAGAGCTTTCGAACCCTGCCTTGTGCGTCACGCTGCGATCATTGATTCTGGAGATAACGTGGGGACAATATTTGCACCCCCCCCCCTCCCCTCCCCCCGGTCAATGGTGTTCGGCTGAGATCACGGTCAATCGCGAGCCAAACAAGTCATATAGGACCAGAAATGAAGTAAAAGTGCCAAAAGGCCTTTCAAATAGAAAGCGTGGCAACGTCCCTGATTGGTTATGAAACAAATTGCCGACACTAAATAGGTCGCCGTTCATGTGCAAAGTTGAGCTTCCAATTTCATTCAGTTTTGTATTGTTTGTTGATTTTTTTTAAATACATTTACATTATAATATACTGCAATAAACAGTCAGAGACAAAACTATACAAAGCTCCTAATGTAGAAAATATATAAAGCAACTTTCAAAGCAAGTAGTGACTAGGCCACCGTTATTTGCATAACTGAACTGCTTATTAAAATTGCTTTTTATATCCAATGACTGTGAACTGTAAACAATCGACGGGCATATGCTCGAAGCAAGCAGAACGCAAAATACATTTTCCACCTTAGTGCGTACAAAAGCAATAAGGGAAAAGCCCGCAGTTTGATGAGGACCGAAAGCACTTCCCAAGTACCTGTCGTTAAAAGCGTCAAACGCTTATCAACTTGAACTTGAAAAAAATATTTATGCAGAAATGTTTTTTGCAAAATGCGAAGCGTTTACAATATATTTTCGCCTTTTCTGTCGATTTCAATAAAAAGATCCATTTTTGTGTGAAAAGGTAATTATTCACCTCGCAAATTAGTCATATTCATTAGTTTCTTCCCAAAAAGCGAGCAGCTTTATTGGGTTAATACTTTCCAATACAAATACGCAGATTCATAAGTATTCCACGCTCAAATATGCAGATATAATTATTAAAAAGCACATACTACGCTAAACAAAGTCCATTTAACAAAAATACTAACTTTAAATTTGGTCGACAAAGATAAGTTTTTGCATCAAATTCACGATTACTATTTTGCATTTCTGCATCAAATTCACTATTCCAATATAGTTTGCACAGTAAATACGTGGGCTGTTCAATAAGTAACGTAAAATGTGCTATAACTCAATAACCTAAAGAAGTACCTAGAGAAAAACAATGAACATTACAAGAATCTATGAACAATTTGCTACAAAGTGTTTATTTGCGTTTTTCCTAATATAATTTGGTTTTCAACCACGGGCATTATGGAAACATTGATGAAGCAGCGTTCCGTTATCGAATTTGCTGTCCTGGCCGGCGAAAATTCACCAGCCAAAATTTACGTGAAACTCCGCGAAGTTGATAATGAGGACACAATGGCTTTATCAAATGTTTGGCAGTGGATTCAGGGGTTCAAAAAAGGAAAAATAGCATAAGACAAGCATCGATATGGAAGACCAGTGACCGTCGCCACACCTCAAACGACCAAGAAGGAGGGTGGAAGACGGCGATGCTGTGGCGATTCCTCACCCGCCGTACAGCCCTGATCTGATGCCGTCAGTCTTTCCAACTGTGTGGTTCCACGAGAACTTCCTTCACGTCAGTGCTTTGACGACTGATGAGGAATTTGAGATGACAAGGATTAATCGGTGCAGGACTCCCGGCAAGGAATTATCGGGGCGGGCGATTTATCGCGATTGGGTGGGGCGATGGGAGAACGTGCGTTGATGGTCTCGGTGGACTGGGTGGAGAAAAAAAGTTGTGGCGGCCTAGGAAGCTGGATGAAGAAATATGGTTCACAACGAGAAAAGCATTTTGTAGAGGAGATTTCAGAGACATCAATTGGTGTTACACACACATATGTCGGCTCAACCAAAATTTGACTGAAATACAGATGATTTTACGTTACTTATTGAACAGCCCTCGTAACAGGGTAGATGTCCGCGCAGATAGGGAGAACTCCGCCCAATGGAGGTCAAGCGACATTAGTGACGTTCCATGTAATGATGTACGTACCATATCACACGCCACACGCCACCTGCCCCCTGCTCCCTCCACGCTGTTCCCTCCTCCCCTCCTTTGTTCACGGTGTATTTTCGAGGCCAGTGAGCTGGGCGGACTGCGGGATGGGGGCAGATGTACTGACCGACCCCTGGCAGAGGGAGGACGGGGGGGGGGGCGGCCGACTGGATGACCGTGGAACGAGTAGTTTAACGTACCTGCCCTGAGGCCAGTGTATTGTGAATAGCGAGGCGGAGTGATTATCGTTAATTGTATTGCGCTGGTAAGGCGAAGGTAATGGAATGAGGCGTTTGCTACAGTGTCCACTGTTCATGAGTGATCCCAGTTACATCGTCTTGATGAGCTATAGCTGATGACAGATACTGTAGCAGCATCTACAATTGTGTTTCTTCTCTCTTTTCTGACTAAGTACATGCCGGATTGCAGCGGACTTGATGTGTTAGTCAACTTAGGCTGATTCATCAATCAAAGACATTCGGACCCAGAAACTTTTATGGAAATTTGTATGAAATAAACTGAAGACCTGAATGTTTTACTTTGGACCCCAGCGTGCAAATCAATTAATCATATTTGAGCGACTGTAGTGTGACCCAGATATAAATTATTGATATATTATTATGCGATCGAGAACTAACCCTCAGATATTGCTACTATTTTAAGTTGCGATATTAATATTTATCCAGGTATACCTGGATAAATAAGATAAAGTGATACAATTTAGACAATGTTTTTGTGCGTTTTTAACTTTAGTTAAAAACACACAAAAACAGGGTCAAAATGGTATCACTTTATCTTAAAAATACTTTGTCTCGGAAAAATAATTCAGTATGCTGAATAACGTTGTTGTACCTACATTCATTGTATTATTTTGTATTTGTTCACCTTAGAAACTCATAAGAAACTCATACGAAATTCATACGTCTTGCATCTATATTTTTGAAACTACATGTATGCGCGTTCACTCCTATGCAAATAATTATACACCTGCCTCTATATATTTTCCGATATCACATTAACCGGTCAACCGAGCAAGTGCTGCATAGTCTAAAAATGCCTGCGTTAATATCCACCTATAGTGTCTTACTTGTAACATTGGTTTTGCTGTTAAAGCTTTACCGTTCATTTTGCGGCCCGCTTTATAAAACAAAAATAGCTGAATGTTGCCGGAACAAAGTACCTATTGTTGAATGGCTATGTCCGATACCGTGGAATAAAGTAATTAATCCCTTTTACCATGTTTGTCAAACATGTGCAGACGTTTGATATCTTTATTATCATTAACCCAAACCATTAGCGTGGTGAACTACCTTATACAAACTATGTCATTAGCAGACATGTGCATGGATCTGAAAGTTGGATCTATGATCCCAGAGGATCTCTCGACAAAACGCAATGTTGGACATCGCATCCCACTGGGGCCCACGACAAATACAAGCAGTGGCTCTGATCCAGTTGGATCTCTCGATTAATTTGCAACGGATCTTGTGATACCACAGGGATTTCATTATAAACAGGGAAATTGGATCTCGACCAACGTTCTCGATCCGACCGGCTCCACGTGTGCCAATTATGCATAATTATAGTATTTTCTCGACATAAAAGCCGAATTTAAAGCATGAACCCATGCTAGTGCATTACAGACAGATATGAAAGTATCTGACAATTACTGTAAATAATTTTGTTCCCAAAAATAAACATCCTGTATAGTGACGGATTCTGGCCGATCCAGGTGGTATTAATACAAAATGGTGCCTGCGATCTCGGATCCAGGCGGATCTGTCGACAAATATTGAAGACGGATTCATGATCCCAGTGGAACCATCGGCAATTTGTAAAGGTGGATCCATGATCCCAGCGGATCCGGGATCCAGATCCCGAGATCCGTTTTTGGGATCCAAGCACATGTCTGGTCATTAGCCGTTTTCACGATGGCTTATGTTGCGCGAAATGTTTTAAAACATTTTAAATGTTTTACAATTTTTCAGTGGTAGCCGTCTTAACGATGGGCTAATTTGCGAGAAATGTTTTAACCCTCGCCGTATGGGACCGTAGAGCGAGGGTTAAAACATGTTTTCGCCAATTAGTCCATCGTAAAAGCGGCTACTACTAAAACATTTTAAACATATTAAAATGTTTTAAAACATTTCGCGCAAAATAACCCATCGTAAAAACGGCTATCATGTAATTAATTCTGCATGTGCCTGATGTGTAGATGGCGTGCTGCATCAGGAACAAATGCATAGGTGTAGTATATGTATGACAATAATGTAGCATTGCAAAAGTGTGCTACTACAGTCTGGGAATTAACACACAATGCGATCTAGCATATCTATTTGCTTGTTGATTGCAAATCCACGCGCAATAAATCTTGCAGATACAAATGATAATATATTTTCCCCAGCCCTCACTCTGTCAAAAAATCGCACATGAAAAATACAATCGACATACATCTCTCTTCACATGCACGTATAATTACTGTACGGTATTTATTGAACCTGCACGACATGTCAACATATCTGATAGGCGGGAGGTGGACACGTCTTTCTTTCAAATACACGATCACAGAATACGGGATTATTTAAATACCTTGAAATTTTAGAGTGTATTTCTATGCACGAACACTTCCAGATTAGAAATATGGACACGGTCGACACGCCTCAAGAAGCTCGTATATATACCTTAATTTGATATAGGTTTCCAGTAACGTGAAAAGTAGCTAGTCAAAGGAAGTGTGCCTACTTTTTTGAAATGTCAAACATATTTGTATTACCGTAAGAAGCTATTGGTTTGATTATTGGATAGGATAAAATACACGTCTGGAGCCCCTTAAGTCTAATTTTACTGATATTCTGTTTAGTATATTGTTTTGGTTCGATATCCAACGATCGCCACGCACACTATATACAGGGTAAACAAGATGTTATCTAGAATGGCGCACCTAAGGCAATACAATTTCCATACGAACAATGTTAAATGGAAGCTGAGGCTCTGTTCGGCAGCTGCTATCAGCGCTCACGAGCTGTTTTTTTATTTGCCAGCGCTAACGATACATACCCGGGCTAACGATACATATACAGTGTAAATGTGACTAGAAGAGAAAGCCTCTCTGGAGCGTACAGATAATTGTGTGACTTCATACTGATCTAAGAGCCTTAATAATATCTCAGCAAAGGGAGTGAATCTGGAGAAATGAAGTAAAGGCTAAATTCAGAAAAATATGCTCTAAAGACCAGTGTCAACAACTCCACATGACCGATGTGAGAAGTCACACCTACTTTAATTGAAACAATCTTGCCTTCGAATATGGAAATTGAGAAAGAAATGATGGTAACTACTAACTATGTATGAACGTGTACTTAATACAAAAGATCAAATTGCGTGCGAAGAAATCAAATTGTATCGGCACACGCGATACTGCATATTCAGTGAGCTTAAAGAAATGCCTTTCATTTCACTTCAAAACGAACGACTACAACGCAATCGAACTCAAAATATATGGGCGGCCTCTGCCTCTGTGCTCTGATGGTTTTGAACTGCTGTGGAGCTATGAAGCTCTAGAAGCCTCGGTCCAAGCTCTATACGACTAAGACAGCTTCATGAAGCTCCACTAGATGAGGTGATGACAGAGGCACGTCGTATGGCTCCTTCGTCAGAGCACGTCTCTGGTTCTACATAGTTGATCTGACAGCATGGCCATACCTTGTATATGTAGATGAACAGGCGCCCGAATTCCGACGTCTGTCAGAACACGAGATTTACGAGCAAACGGGTAGAGGACTGACAAATGGGAGTGAGGGAGAAATGTAGACACCAACCACGGGAAAGTCAACACAGCTTTGCGCATCTGCAAGCGGTTAGGAAGCGTCCGCAATGTCTGATGTCGGCTTAAGGAATAAATTCAAATTTGATTTGCCCAGCAGTGAGGGACCGTGTCCAATTTTCAAGGACTTATTTTTGCCACATTAGCCTTTTTCACGATGGATTATTTTGCGCGAAATGTTTTAAAACATTTTAAAATGTTTTAAAATGGTTTAGTTGCAGCCGTTTTCACGATGGACTAATATGCAAAAAATCATGTTTAACCCTCGCCCTACGGGACCGTAGGGCGAGGGTTGAAACATTTCTCGCAAATTAGTTGATCGTGAAAACGGCTGCTACTAGAACATTTTAAAACAGTTTGAAATGTTTTAAAACATTGCGCACAAAATAATCCATCGTGAAAACGGCTATTAGCATAGAATATTGTCTAAGAAAATCATTTTGCAGCTCGCATGACATCATCTACGTATGATATGTACTAACACTCTCTACACTTTTCAACATTAAACTGTCCTGCAACAAGTTAATAATGTCTATATTTATAAAAATATCACAACAAAAATGCTGATGTATGCTACTGCCATTTGTTAAGCGGAATTTCAACTACAAGTACGGAGACGAACACGCCAGGTGGCGCAGCCAGAGTTTACTACATAGGTGGTGCTGGGGTCGGTGATCACTTGACGGGTAACTCGGTAGTGTGACGGATACAAAACGTAAACAAATGTATAGTCTGTATGCATGGGTGTAGCAACATATCTCTTTAGTGAAGGGTACTTCAGATTGGTATATAGTCACCATTGGTCCGATTATCTATACCAGCACCTCAGCAATGTCATACTTTACTAATACTTTGTCCGCTCCTAAACCCATGTCTGTATGCATAGATCGTCCAGCGGAGCGGACGGGTAAGCACTAGTAGATAGCTATATAGAGAATGGTCACAATCCTTTTAGATGTTTCTGGCGACTTGAATACAAGCAAATCTTTTGTCATCGTACTCGTTAAAGGGAATCCAGCCAAGGCTGGAGAAATGTAATTCGTTTTTTTTCCCTGAACCAGCAATCTTGAAGTCGCGTCAGCGGTGGCATTAGCCTAGATGCATTTTGCAAAATATAAATTAAATTGCCTTAAAACGGGTACAGTTTCTTTTTGTGTATTTTTTACTTTTCAATAACGGCCATAGCTATTAATTGATATCTCAGTTCAAAACAAATACAAATGTAAACCATTCC
>VOPJ01009666.1:0-18601 GCA_014673585.1 Semibalanus balanoides
TCCGGGCGCACCCTACGGGCGCGCCATAGAAAAGACCCGGTTCAGGGGGGCGCCCAAGCGCCCCACTGGATCCGCGCCTGGCCATGACCCCCACTTTATGTTCATTTGTGTGTGCTAAAATCAACAATTTTACTTCGTTATTAAATTAAAAAGCACAATAGAATCGCGAAGACGAAAGGAGCTCAAGTCTGCATAGAAATCATGCGTTGGGGGATTGAGTTCCCCTCAAGACGAGATCGAGTTTCGCTGGGGCCCCCTCACATTCGTCAAGTTCCTACGCTACTGAGGGCTGCTAAAAACGGTGTCGGTGGCCCCGACCAAAATATGGCCGAAACAAAGTGGCCTCGTGACCTGAGCATTGGATCTGTAGCACTTTCACACATTCACACATTACCAGCCAAACGATTTAAAATTCCTACCTATCAAATAGACGATTTTCACAACAAAAAACACATTAAAGTAGTCCTCGCTCACCATTACAATGGTCTTGAAAGGCCGAAATAGTTTAAATGCCCTTTTAGGGCATTTAGGCCCCGGAGCAAGCTTGAAAGCTTTGTTTTCTGACGCCCGCTAGTTATGTATCATGATCGCACTTTTTACCAGCCCTGGCTACAACAATACAATTGGAGCTCTCTCGGTCTGTTTTTGAGGGTTAAAGAGCAAAAAAAATATTAAAAATACAAAACTTAAGCTAATTAATATGATAAAAGCTCGTGATTAGCGGTTAGCGTGTGCTTCCGCTAATTTTGTAGCGGTTTAGCGGTTTAACGTTAGCGAAAGATAACTTTTTAAGTAGCGGATTAGCGGTTAGCGAAGCTAACTTTTCGGTTAGCGGTGCCCACCACTGCCTATGACCCAGTGGCGGCGCCACCATAGGGGCAGGGGTGGCAGACTGCCACCCCTGCCGTGACCATTGCCACCCCTAAAATTTAGGCCACCTTCTACATTTTACCGGTGCTGTTTTGACAAAATTGTGGATACTGGATTCTGACCACTTTGAACATATATGAAACCGTTACCTTCGTCGACCAATTCAAATTTTAGTCACATTATAGTCTATATTGCTATCAAACGAAACTATATATATCTAATGAGACCATAATATTTCAAAATTAATGACCGAGACTTTTCGCTCTGTAATCGGGTTATAACAATTGACCTTAAACGGAGTGACGGGCCATTGCAAAAGCTAAGTTGCCAGCGCCCCTGGGCGAGGCGGACTCTAGGGTGGCAGCAAAAAAAGGCAGAGCCAAGGAGAGAGACCCAGGACAGGGGCGGACAGGGCAGGAACGGAACAAGAAGAGCGGGGCAAGAGCGGGGCAGGGACAGCAGAGGAAAGACAGGGCAGAACAGAGCAGGGCAGGGCAGAATAATGGCGAGACAGGCAGGGCAGGGCAAAGACCAAGAGGGAGAAGCAGCCAAGGGCAGGGCTTATGCAAGGCAAGAGGTGGGGCAGGGCAAGAACAGATGTGAGAGCAGGGTAAAGAAGGCAGATGGTGGAGCAAAGGGCAGGACAGAGGCAGGGAAACAACAGGGTGGAAGGTGGAAGGGCAGTGATGGCAGACGCATAATATTTTAATTAAAGAAATAAGGTATAATCAATGTTAACCAGTGAACAGCGGGGGTTCGCGCCACAGCCAACCACATACTGCCGGGAGGGGGACGGATAGCCGCCCCCCTCCCCCTAAGATCTAACAACCACACGATGTGGTGATGAGCAAAAAAGACGTTAGATAACTCGAAACAAGCTAACTCGAGACAAGCTCCATCGAAAGCATACCGGCAATTTCTTAGGACGGTCAATATTGAGGTCACACAAGAGTTTATCATACCGTTGAATTTCGCCTAGGTATATAAATATGGATGTTCTTTGCAAAACCGTAATACGCGTTTGCGTGTAATTATATAGGTATGAGCGGTGGCGTACCTACTTATAACATCCATCAAGGGGGACCCACACGCCCTCAAGAGGGCGCTGTCAACGAAAAGTGTTGTTGAGCGGAGGAGATGTAAATGATAAATCAATTCAATCGACTAATCTGATTTCAACATCCCTTCATGGGAACAAATCACATATAACAGATAAATTTGTATCCTGTTAAATTATTAATGCGTCGCTCCTTACCCTGTTAAAAAATGCTATACCTACTTGTTACAAATCAGCGACTGCTCTGCTGGTCTGGACTGGTGTCTGGTTCATTAACACTTGTATTCGAGTCAGTCACAATTGTAACAAGGCTGTGCAGTCAATAGGGATGACAGAGTCGGTCATGTAGAAAACGCTGTGCGTCACAGGGACGGACGGAATGGTAAGATTACCTCCCGACCTGGGAATGGGCATCCGGGACGATATTTGATTCCTTTGACGCCGGCCTGATAATGATCCAACTGAGCTGCTGCAGTGATCCGAAAATGAAAAGCACCTACGCCACTGCTCAATACCCTATATGAGGGGGGTCTGCTGCGTCCGGCATTCACCAGAGCAGCGTGTGTCAACGCCGACCGTGAATACAGCTGGGAACTCCTCCATGCTTCGCAAAATAACTTCACCTTTTCATACTAATGGCAATATTGTGCAACAAATGGCTTTGTATTTTATGCCAACTTTGACCGTCCAAGAGCATGACGAATCGATAGACATATCATTTGTCAGTATTATTCAGTCATACATAGCGAAGCCCCGGCCAAACGAAAGAGGCGCGATTTCGGACAAAATGTCGATATACAAAAAAGGCGCTCGATGGATTTTTTGAAATGTACATCGGTAGATTCACGTGAGCTCAGGTCAATAATGAGGACACTAGAGGTAACCAAAGTTCATGTGTGTGGAATCCGCTCCAGATCCATACTAAGCGCATAGATGAGAAATACCTTATTATTATTTTTAGTATTTCTCATTCATACTACACGCCGTGCACGGTTCGTTGGAAGGATTCGGTGGTGTCAAACTTCGGGAAATGCACCATTTGAAAGCTGAGCTCACGTGGAATCTACCGATGTACATTTTCAAAAAATCCATCGAGCGCCTTTTTTGTATATCGACATTTTGTCCGAAATCGCGCCTCTTTCGTTTGGCCGGGGCTATCGCTTATGGTATGACGAAAATATGAAAATGAAATATGTCTATCGATTCGTCTGCTCTGGAACGTCAAGTTTCATAAATACAAAGCCATTTGTGCACAAAGTTGCATTAGTATGAAAGGTTGAAGGTATTTTCGCCAGCATTGGAAGAGTTCCAGCTTGTATTCACGGTCCGGCGTTGACACACGCTGCTCGGTGAATGCGGACGCAGCAAGACCCCCCTCATATAGGTATGAGCAGTGGGCGTAGGTGCTTTTCATTTCGATCACTGCAGAGCGTAGTTTGGTTTATCATTAACAGCTGGCGTCAAAGGATCAAATATCGTCCCGGATGCCCATTCCCAGGTCAGGGGGTAATCTTAGCCATTCCGTCCGTCCCCTGTGACGCACAGCTTTTTAACATGACCGACTCTGTTCATCCTATGACGCACAAGCCTTTGTTACATTGTGACTGACTCGAATACAATGTGTTTACATGAAGCCGACACCAGTCCAGACCGCAGAGCAGTAACGCTGAATTGTAACCAAGTGGTATAGCAATTTTTAACAGGGTAAGAGCGACGCATTTAATATTTAACAAGTACAATTTATCTGTATTGTGATTTGTTCCCTAATTGAAGGGATGTTGAAATCAATTAGTCGATTGATTGATTTATCAGTTTACATCTCCTCCGCTCAAACAACACTTTTCGTTGACAGCGCCCTCTTGAGGGCTTGGTCCCCCCTTGATGGATGTATAAGTAGGTACGCCACCGCTCATAACCTTATAATACACGCAAACGCGTACGGTTGCAAAGAACATCCATATTATATACCTAGGCGAAATTCAACTTATGAATAAACTCTGGTGCACCTCAATATTGACCGTCCTAAGAATTGGCGTATGCTTTCGATGGAGCTTGTCTCGAGTTAGCTTGTTTTCGAGTTACCTAACGTCTTTTTTTGCTCATCACCACATCGTGTGGTTGTTTAGATCTTTAGGGGGAGGGGGCCGGCTTCCGTCCCCCTCCGGCCAGTATGTTGGTTGGCTGTGGCGCGAACCCCGCCTGTTCACTGGTTAACATTGATTAAAAATAAAAAGAAATACTTATTTTTTAATTAAAATATTATGCGCTGCCCTGCCCCTTCCACCTCACCCTGTTGTGCCCTGCCTCGTCCTGCCCTTGCTCCACCATCTGCCCTACCCTGCTCCCATCTGTCTTGCCCTGCCCACCTCTTGCCTTGCAAAGCCCCTGCCTTGGTCTTGCTCTCCCCTGTCTTGCCCTGCCCTGCCCTGTCTCGCCATATCCTGCCCTGCCCTGCTCTGTTCTGCCCTGTCTTTCCTCTGCCTGCCTCTGCCCCGGCTCTGCCCCGCCTCTGTTCCGTCCTGCCCTGTCCGCTCCCTGTCCTGTCCCGCCTTGCTCTGCCCTTTGCTGCCACCCTGTCCTGCCTCGCCCAGTGGCGCTGGCACAGCTTTTGCAATGGCCCGCACTCCGTTAGAGGTCAATTTGTATAACCCGATACAGAGCGAAAGTCTCGGTCAAATTGGTGAATATTATGGTCATTAGATATAATAGTTTCGATAGCAATATAGACTAATGTGACTAAAATTTGAATTGGTCGACGAAGGTAACGGTTTCATATATGTTCAAAGTGGTCAGAAAATCCCCCAAGGTTAATTTCCCCACCCAATTTTTTTTTGGGTCCCCCCAAAACAAAAAGCCCACCCCGGGTTTTTTTTAAAAAAAAATGGGGGTTAGAAGGTGGCCTAAAATTTTAGGGGTGGCAAATGTTGGTCCACGGCAAGGGGTGGCAGTCTGCCACCTGCCTGCCCCTTGGTGGCGGCCGCACTGGGCATGAGGCAGTGGTGGGGCACCGCAACGAAAAGTTAGCTTTCGCTAACCGCACTAATCCGCTACTTTAAAAGTTAACTTTCGACTAAGCGTTAAAATCCGCTAAACCGACTACAAAATTAGCGAGTAAACACACGCTAACCACAGCTAACTCAACGAGCTTTTTATCAATATTAATTAGCTTAATTTTTATTTTATATTTTATTTTGCTTCTTTAACCCTCAAAACAGACCGAGAGAGCTTCCAAATTGTAATGTTGTAGGCCAGGGCTGGTAAAAGTGCATCATGGAAATACATAACTAGCGGCGTCAGAAAACAAAGCTTTCAAGCTTGGCTAACCGGGCCTAAATGCACTAAAAAGGCAGTTTAAACTATTTCGCCTTTCAAGACCATTGTAATGGTGAGCAGGACTACTTTAATGTGTTTTTTGTTGTGAAAAACGTCATTTGATAGGTATGGGGAGAGGGGAGGGAAAGGAAAAGAGGAAAGGAGAAGGAAAAGGGAGAAGGAGGAGAGAGGGGAAACGGGGGGGGGGGAGGAGGGGAGGGGGGAGGAATGGAATTTTAATATCGTTTGCTGGGAATTGTGTGAATGTGTGAACGTGCTACAGATACAATGCTCAGGTCACGATGGCCATTTGTTCGGCCATATTTGGTCCGGGGGCCACCGACACCGTTTTTACCAGCCCTCAGTAAGCGAGGAACTTGACGAAATGTGAAGGGGGCCAGCGAAACTTCGATCTCGTCTTGAAAGGGGAACTCAATCCCCCAACGCATGATTTCTATGCAGACTTGAGCTCCTTTCGTCTTCGCGATTCTAATGTGCTTTTTATTTAATAAGAAGTAAAATTGTTGATTTTAGCACACAAACAAATGAAAACATAAAGTGGGGGGTCATGGCAGCGCGATCCGTGGGCGCTTGGGCGCCCCCCCCCCCTGAACCGGGTCTTTTTCTATTGGCGCGCCGTAGGGTTGCGCCCGGAGGGCGCAACTTTTTGGTATTGCGCGTCCCCCCCCTGACCGAAATCCTGGATCCATCCGCGCCTGATGGCCCCCGCGGCCCCTTGCGTTCCTACGCCTATGCCAGCCCTGATTGTAGCTTAGACATAGAGCTGTCCAAAAAGGTGTAACAAGTCAAGATCAGATTATGATCAAGGTGTAGGTAGTAGGTACACAAATAATTAAATGAACACATTTTTTAAAATTTAATTCAATTTATGTTAACAGAGGCGGAAGTTTGCTCCGTCTCTGCAATTCCCTCTTCCTTACCTTCCCCTCCCCACTCTCAAATGTATGGAAAACATGCAACAAACGTGTATCTATTAAATTTTTAGCGGCCTTCAAGTTAGCGGAAGTAAATTTAGCGGAAGCTTATTGGTCCACCAACGGTTTCAAAAGTTAGCGAAAACGCTTTAATCCGCTAAACGAAAAGTTTGTTCCGCTAATTAGCGGTTAGCGGATTAGCGGAACCAAGGGTGGATCCAGGGGGCAAAGGGGCCATCCCCCCCAAAGGTCTTGAGACTATGTCCCCCCCCCAAACGGTCGGACGTACAGCTGTAAAAATGGATTTTGCAACAGTCAAAATACAGCCATCCACAGTGAAAACTTGAAAATTTCGCGCCAGCTTCGCGGCATGACACAAAATACGACAATTGTTTTAATGAATAGAAAATGAGGAAAATGGGAAATAAAAATAGAATTAAGCGTCTGGCCGTGCCCCCCCCACAAAAAAACACAAAAAAACAAAAACAAACAAACAAACAATAAAGCGTACTGGCAAGTCTTGGCGGTACCTATTTGCTAGCCCCAGGTCCACTTCCCCTCATAAGAATATGAACTTCAAGTGGGCATAAATGTTAAAGACTTGTCTGCCGATTTCCGAAAACAGATGACGCGAACGCAGAGACGCGACAATCGGCACCAGGAAGCAGTTTCTGCGGTGTCAAGTACTGGAAACAAAAATGCTATAATGAAACCAAGCCAAGGACCATCTCCCCAGCCATTCGTCCCAGGCTCCTCCAGATCCGCAGGGACCATATATATGGTGCGGAAAGCGTTCGCCAACTCGCTGTTTTCAAACAATTATGCACAGTTTGATTGATACAAAATGTATGTTGCAGTTCGGTAGACATATGATCAGTTATTATTATCCCAATAATAACATAGGAAGATTATAAGCACTTATGCCACCAGATCATTGTGATTTACTATCCGAATTATTTATTTATTAAAAAAAACTAAATAATTTCAATATTATGATATAGCACATACCAGGATGATGCAACCAGGCATAGGAGTTAATCTGAGTCTGGTTCCAATAATTAAATATTAACAATTTTCACGACCTTAAAATTAAAACTTTTACGCCACTATCGCGCATACATCGTCGCCATCGTCATAACGAAGCCATCGTCATCGTTAATTTGGTTCAATGTAACGGTGAATTGAATTAATAGCACGAAATTAGTTTTTTTATTATATATCTTTACAATGCAAACCGCCTATAATTTCTGGGTTATAATCAGGACAAACCGTACAAATTTCAGCGCGCTAAATAACAAATACCTTTTTCCTTTTTCGATATCCAAAGAAGTCGAAAAATCTTAAAAAAATATAAGAAATCGTGTGGTTGCAAAATAAAGCGGACCGAAGCCGGGAAGAAATTCGAAATTGGGGGTAGGTAAGGTCCGCTAAAAACGGTTTGCCCCCCCCCCAAAAAAAAACAAAAACAAAAAAACGGCCGGCTGGATCCGCCCTTGAGCGGAACCGTGGTCATTTAAAGTACCACCACCACTGGTCACAGGTAAGTGGTCATAAGTGCCTACAATTGGTGTATCTCGGATTTTTTAATCGGTGACCTAAGGTCAGGTCAATTTCCTGACCTTCTCATTATAAGTGAACGGGGAAAAAAAGCATTCATTGAATTCAGAGAATATGCTTTTGATCAGGTAAATTATTTCATAATCATGTTATCTTAGCTCCTTCTTGATGACCCGGGTGCAATTGCTCCTCAGTGATCTCCGCAAGGTCTTCTGAGATCATCTGAGGTCATCAGCAATGTTTAGCTAATAACTCTTGATATAATACAGATATAGACGAGCAAATGACACCACTGTATTTGAATCGTCGGGGCGCGTTGCCTCATATGCAATATGGCCTACCTGGGTCATATTGACCTTGACCTAAGACCAAACTTTGATGTTGGCCTAACCAGGTAATCATAACTATTTCTCGACGAACCTCAACGAGACAAACGCGATGGTGTTAAAATCATTTTTTTTACAAACATTGACATTTTTGACCTTCGATGACCTCTGGAGTAGTGTGGCCCTTACCATAATGGGAAATTCAGAGTTGTCAAAACTATACGTCTGACCCCAAAAATGGCTCCACTTCACTAAAAAAACATTATTGTGAAGTAAAAACCAAATTAAATCATAAATATTTAGAGGTCAGAGGTGGCTCAATTAGCCATTAAAAACTGGCCGTCAGAGTCAAACGGCGTTGAAGTCTCCGTGTGCTAAATCACTGCATATACAAAGATAACTTAAGATAAAAAAAATTGCTGACTGCTGTGACTGTGAATCTCGGTATGCAGCGCCAGGGTAACTATTCAATATTTTGACTCATTATTCAGTGAGCATCATCTGGCACCACCATGCTCATTGTTCATCACACCCACGAGCCACGATCAAACGAGCCACGATCAACTTCCTTCGAAATGCAAGGATTCAGGAAAATTATCACGGCCCCGGCTTGAGACACACCCCGGCACGAGGAAGACGAGATTGTCCCGCAGTCAAAGAACAGGAATGTCTTCCCCGACGTAAAAAATCGACGCTGTCGAAAGAGTAGTGATCTGATGATCTGAGTGGAATGATGTTCAATATGGGTTTTGACAATGTATTTTGTTTAGCGTTCGATCAGCAAGATCTGTCTGTACAAAACTGTTTTCCAAATATATTCGTATTATGCCGTTAATTATGAATTTTACATGATTATTTTGTATGTCTACCTAATTATGGTTGAGATAGGTGTGATGAATGCAAAAGCATAGATAGATAAACTGCTAAATATTCGGTCAAGGAACCAGGGGCGTCGCCACGGATTTTTCACTGGGGGGACGCTGTAACAATCGCAGTCAAAAGCAAAAGTTGTTGACCGGGGGGGGGGGGGGTAGAGCGAGCCATGCCAGCCATCGACTGTTGTGCGTCCAGCCGTTTTTGGGAGGGAAATGCGTTTTCAGAACCAGAACTATGGGGCGGGGGAATCATTGGCATGTATTGTGCATGGCCCCTTGGCTCCCTGGATACGCCCCTGGAGGAGAACTTATTTTTGCGAGTGTTTGTTCGTGGACATTTATTACCTCTAATCTTCTTCTCCATCGCCCAGCAAGCTAGAAGCTACCCAGCTATGATTGATTTCCAATAACGTACATACCATGGGTTGAAGAGGCTTTTCAACAAAAGTAAGTGTTAAATTAACTCTCATAGTGGCGAAAGAGATTATTTAGTAAATAAAACACAATAAAAGAAGCCTTCGGGTTGCGCCTTCATCAGCGATTATGATAGCTGATAAAGGCATTAGCAGAAAGCTAAAATATTAGCAGAAAGCTAATATTTTTATTTACAATAAAATAATATTTGTCGGCACTATGATAGTTAGTTTAACACAACACTTATTATTATCATTAGGTATGTCTCCCAAAACAATGTTAAACACCATTCAAACTATTTAATTGATATCAAACATTCCGCTGTTGCACTTATTTATATCAACTCCAGAGTTTCAACCGGACTATAAAGTATAAAACTGATTGCTGTTTGAACACAGCTTAGCATATTGATAGATGTAACCATAACGTTACGCTATTCGCTGCCTTGGCTGAACTGCCTATCTAGGGCCTTGGAATGAATGGCGGAATATTGGATGACCTAAAGCTTATCTTGTGCTTTAGCAAAAGCTTATCTTGTGTTCCAACTTTTTGCTGTCATATTAAAATTGATTTTCTTAAAAGTAATTGATCCGCTCCCCACGCATATTTCGGTTCCCGCATTATAATTAATTGCCATCTGCTATATTTAGGGAAACAAAAGTCAGTCAACAATACCAATAGATATTGTTAAGAAATTCGGTTTGGGCATCGTCCATACATGGTTCTCCAGTATCTTCCAGCTTTTTAATGTATCAGACCGCTTGGCTTTGTTGTGACAAAATGTTTGTAAGGGCAAAAATCTCAAAAAATCAAAATTTTATAAAAAAACTAGAAGATATATTGGAGAACGAAGTACAAACAACACCCAAACCAAATTTCGAAGCAACAGCCGTTTTCACGATTAATTATTTTGCTCGAAATATTTTAAAACATTTTAAAATGTTTTAAAATGTTTTAGTAGCAGCCATTTTCACGAAGGACTAATTTACAAAAAAAAAATGTTTTAACCCTCGTGCTACGGGACCATAGGGTGAGGATTAAAACATGTATCGCAAATTAGTCCATCGTGAAAACGGCTACAACTAAAACATATTAAAAAATTTCAAAATGCTTTAAACTTTTAGCGCAAAATAATCCATCGTGAAAACGGCTAATATCTATATTTTTGTACTGACTTATGTCTCTTTAAGTACCATCCAATCGAAATTAGAATGCGGGAAACCAAAATACACGCGCCCCACGGTATTCGGTAGAACACACACCTGCTGGGAAACACGCTGGGAGGCATATATGCCCCTCATTATCTTCCGAACCAATAATCGCAGCAATACAGGCAAGATAGCAATCGACAGCTCCTAATGAGACGAATCTTAAATATATGCGACGTTTTCATAAATAAGAACGCATGTCAGGATCGTGTCAAAGGTATAAACTGAGGTATTTTGTGATTTTTGGGGGGGATTCATTTTATCCAAAGCCTTCGATTGCGACTAGTATCAATTAGTCAGGTCACAAAAGGTCACTATGCGCAAAATAAATACAAAAGTCACGCAGCTTATGTTTTGAGGGTTATTTTACGCTTGAAACTAAACAGAATCAGCTATTTGAACATGCTGAACCCATATGTTGAAAGGTTCAGATCACATAGGTATGGTATCAATTTGAAACTAGTTTATCCAAATACATAAAATGCTTCTAGACCCATATTTTTTATCAGACATACAGTGGTGGCATTTATGTGTCTGTATCTAGTTACTAAAAGTTAAAAAACGAAACTTCTAAGAACGACGTCATGAGTTACTTATGGTACTTAGGAAGTCTTGACTCATAAGTCAGTCAAAAATACAGAAATTGCTTTGAAATTTGGTTTGATTCGGTGCTCTGATATATATTTCGTTTTTAATATTTTCAAATTGATGTGAAAATTTGTCCGAAAAATGTTTCTTTTGTAAAAAAACGAGATAACCATATAAAACAGAATGTTATTTTCTTGCTTCCAACGTGTTATATGATCAAATTGCGACAACCCGCAATTATCTACGATTTTTCAAACATTTACTGTTTTTCCACCAACAATGGCATGACATCACGTCAATCAAACGTAATTATCTTCCAACGTACTGCATAAATGTCATTGCTACTTTGTAGGAAGACGTATAATTGATGTATCATATGGAACTAAAAGTGACACGGTTATATCTTTCATGGTTTTCAAAATATTTAGAAACTCAAGGAGGGGGAATGAATGGTGCCCCCAAGTGGAGCGCAGGTTTATTAGGTAACCATATCTTTCAGTATACAAATAAAAAATTCAAACGATATAGGACTAAAAGTGGCATTTAAATTGACCTAATCATAAATTAAGTAACATATCCTTTTAAACGAATTCAGCAAAAACAACAACAAGTAAGTCAGATTTATTGGGGGGGACGTCCCCCTCTGATTTTTCAACCGGGGGGGACGCGTCCCCCCCCCGTCCACCCCGTCTCCGACGCCCATGCAAGGAACAACAAAAATTAAACGAGTACGGGGAAACACCTCAAAAACACAAAGAGGTTATCTTCTTACAGACTATGCTTAAGCCTTCGAAGATTTTAATGCCTGTTAGCAATGGAGGGGTGGGGTGAACTTTGATCCTCTTGAGCCACCTTTAAATGTTATTTGATTTCCTTTGAACTTCACACAATATGTTTTTTGTCTGACATTTTAAAATAAAGGCCACCTTACTCTGGAGCCTAAACTATTAACCTGAGCTAAACAATGAGGACACTTATGGGGATTGTATTTTTCAAAAGCTTCTTTTGCTTTTACGTTTGTTCTTAGCTATCATATTTTTCGAGATATTTGAGGTTGTTCGAAGCGAAGTCCTAAAACAGGACAATTTGACCTTTGATGAGCTCTGGTGACATTAATTGACCTGATCCAGAAATATCCAGAGCACTTTGAATATCCATGTTGAGATCTTCCGAGAAAACTTATGCGTCTTTCTAGCCCCTTTAGTTTTCGAGATAGACGGGGGTAATTTTTACCCCCCCTACCATGGCGAAGTTGTCTCAGAAGTCCACCGGGGCGCGGGATAAGAAGTTCGTTCAGCCAACCGGAGCCATTGCAGCCAGCCGTGCATCGGATGTACAAACTTCACGAACACGGTACTTTGAGATGACCGTGAAGTTAGCAAGCAGGCAACTAAACAGAAATTTGCCACGGCCAATTTGTTGGTCCAAACCCATGTAGGCCGGGTCGCACACAAGGATTACGAATGATATGTTTTTTTTTTAATGTCAAGGTCAAATGAGGAAATTAGTTTCTGAACCTTTTGACGGATAAACGGTGCACCGCACGGTCTTGTTAAATGCTAAAACCAGTAAGCACAATCGAAAGAAAGCATCAAAATGCAGGTGAGACTACCGCCGAAATTTAGATCAACGTCACCCATCAAGGTCAAACTATTACAATCTTTCCAAATCGACCTTATCTACCTTTTTACGGACAAACGGTGCATTGCATTTTTTAAGGGCACCACTCAAAAAGGCGCACCAAAATGCAGGTTGAACTTCCGCCGAAATTTTGATCAAGGTCTCCACGGTCACCAATCAAGGTCAAACTATCAAAACCCCTCAAAACTGACCTTATATACCTTTGTACGGGCAAACGGTGCATTGCACGGGTTTAAAAAGGCACCACTCGAAAGAACGCATCAGAATTCAGATGGAACTTCCACCGAAATTTGGATAAAGATCACCCAAGGTCCGTAAAAGGGTACATAAGGTCAATTTTGAGGGATTTCGATAGTTTGACCTTGATGGGTGACCTTGGGTGACCTGCATCGAAGTTTTGGTGGAAATCTCAGCTGCATTGTGATGCGCTCTTTCGCATGAAGAGCGTGTGCCGTGTGGTCCACCGTTTGTCCGTAAAAAGGTACACAAACAATTTTACTCATTTGACCTTGACCTTTGATCAGGGGTGGCGTTTTCTGAAAACGATTGGGGAGCCCCAATGTTAAATTTATAGATTATAATTCCATTCTTACCATGCAACGCCATAGGCCTAATGTTAAAATTTGACATTATTGGCCCGAGGCCCCCCCCCAAAGTACCTATACAAATCGACACCGGTGCCTTTGACCTTGCATTTCAAAAAACATAATAGCCGTTTTCACGATGGATTATTTTGTGCGAAATGTTTTAAAACATCTTAAGATGTTTTGAAATGTTTTAGTATGAATGTTTTAGTATACTTTTTCTTTCCAACAACTTTGAAAGCGATTTTTGTCTTGAAATGTCCTCTCAGAATTTTTTGTAAATTTAGGTATGCTGGGTAAGAATCTAGTATTGTTGAAAATTGCGGTTTGTTTGGTATTATGCAAGATATTAGCAAGATAATTATCACGTATGCCATAGGTTAGCTGGTGATCTTCCTACTGACACTTTTCAGAACATCTCGAAACATCTCGGTCTCGGGCACGCTCAGCAAAGCGAACTCCCCTTGACTCATAATGGACTCGCCTCCAGCGAATCGTTTCTGGCGAATTGATGCGCCATGCGAAGGCAGACCTGTGATCCATGACGCTGCCAGATTGAGTAACTAATATGGCGGTATGCTTAACTGACGAATGGCTACTAGACGCATATGTTCTTTTAGAAACGGACAATTTTGTATCATAATCTTGTAATGAGCTCATTTCATGTTTCCATAACTCTTGAATGATGATAATATCGCCTAAATAAGTAAATCATTTAAATAACATTCTCAATCACCGTATGCGACTTGACCTGCTTGGATATTTGGGGCAAACAATTTGCTTGTTACGAAATTCTGCTTTGTTGGCCCGTGGCCGTTTGCTAACTTCATGGATATAATTGGTGCTTGCATTATATGTGTGTCGACCAGGGACGTAGCCAAAGGGGAGGGGCATAGGGGTCCTGCTTTCCCCCTCCTGAGCAAATAAATTTACACCAGATAAAATGTGCTTCTGCTGACGACCCGACCCTACCCCGGTCAACAACATTTGGCTGAAGAACAAAGTTTAATTATACCACAGACGTGTTCATCCCCCTCCCCTGCTACAAATTATGTGCGTGCCTGATCGATGGCGACTCATTCAGGTTCATCTTAGAGTGATACGAGTCGACCCACACCCACGACACCGACTCAACTCTGATTTGACCCAACTCGCATCTCGCAATGATTTTATTGACGACTCAACAACCGTGATTTGCCTGAGTTGAGTTTATTTTGAGTACAATGCCCTTTACTAAACTTAGTAAAGCAGAATGCCGCAAAATTTTGTCTACCTTATATCATTGCTCCTTTCTACACCTTGTGTTAAAATTCTAGTTTCGTGTCGTATTAGGTCAGGATCAGGTCTCCAGGTCAGGTAAAGTGACACCACCTCCAAACAAAGTTTGCAGTCGTGCCATGACCACAGCTTCTGAGGAATATATATTAAATTTTCTGGATTTTATGAGGCCATCAGTTTTAATGCCATTGTGCCCGATCAGTGCCCATGTTAATTGTTGGCAGGGCAGTATCTACCACACTTTTATCTGGTAATTTTGATATCGGTGACCTGAGGTCGGGCCGATTTCGTGACCTTCCCATTATAAGTCAATACAAGAATCATTTCCTATTTCGAGGATATGCATGATATCAGTCCAATTCCTTCTGAATAATGTTATCATGGGATATTATTTGATGATCCAAGTGCAGGTTTTGTTCAGTGATCCCCTACGGGGTCAGCTGAGGTCATCCGAGGTCAACAACATGCACCTCATCGTATTTGAGAGGCGTTCTTCCGAGTTTTGAGGGCGCCCTTTCGAAGTTCTGAAGTTTGGGAATGCTTTTTTTCGGCATCGGGGTGCACTTCCCGGAATTGGGTGCGCCCTCCGTGGTTTTGGGGTCGCCCTCCATGGGTTTGTGGGCGCCCTTCTTGAGTTTGTGGGCGCCCTTCTTGAGTTTGTGGGCGCCCACCATGGGTTTGGGGTCGCCCTTCATGGACTTGGGAGCACCTGTGGCGCCCAGATTGTGCTTTCGGCGCAAAGCTAGTGTCCCTGCGCCTTTGGCGCAGGGGCGCCAATTCCCATTGAGGGGGCTGCTAGCCCCGTTGCCCCCACCCTGGATCCCCCCTGCCTCCCCTTCCGCTGTCCCTGCTCAAGCTGCCGTTATCCACAAATTGTGGTTACGGTTTTGGATTGACTTGGTTTTTATTCCGCCCGGTTGCCGCTGCAGCGCGCCCAGGGCTGCGGGCCGACTCTGACAGGCTGCGACAGCTCTTCTCAGCTTACAGTAAGCGTAGCCTCGGCGGTAGGTCCGCGCTCCGCTGCCTCGACTCGTCGCCAATCGATGTCCCACTGCAGGGCCGAGAGCTGGCCAATTACAACACCAACCGGACCTCGCGGCCATGGTGCCTCTAGTGCTGGGTTTAGACTGATGATCATAGTATTTAGATATGATCGTAATACTTAGGCCCTGGACCAGACTGGTTGTTGATTCGACTCTGATCGAATCGATTGGAATCGTTCAATCGAAATCCCTTGAATCAAAAAAGTAATTAATTCACAGTCGGATCTTTTGATTCAAAAATCATTATTGAATCGAAACCTGCATAAGAACAAGGCTGATTCATGATTGATTGACAAAGATTGTTCAATGTTGTTTTAACGTTGTATCAAACGTGAATGAATCCAAATTGGTTTTGACTTGTTGAATCGGAAAGAATAATTTCTCAAAATTATTGTTATCCATGAATGAAACATTGATTGAATCATTTATATTTGTAAATGAATCGTGATTGAATCGTTCAAAAAAAAAAGTTGGAACAATAACCAGTCTGCCCTGGATACTTGCAATTTGTGGCTAATATGGTCTTCCCTGTGGGAAAGTGGACGCCATGATGCCTTACTGTCAGACAGTAAATATTGGTCGTCTACGTTTCGATACTCCGCATTTAATAAAACAGACGATTTTTATTTTAATGCAAAAATAAATACAAACTGACCATGGGCCCGTAGCATCAGCGGTCACTATGCCCCAGGATCAGCGGACACTGGACTGATTACTGAACCTGAGACATAGTGTTAGCACCATCAGCAGTCACTGGACCAGTGACCTTGAGTCAGCAGTCATTGGACCAGTAACCCAGAATCAGCAGTCACTGAACCAGTACCCAAGTGACAACTGTCAGCAGTCATTGTACTAGAGAGTCGAGACCCATAGTCAGCATTCACTGGACCAGTGACCCAGAGTCAGCAGCCACCACACAAGTGACCCAGAGTCAGCAGTCACTGAACCAGTGACCCAGAGTCAGCAGTCACTGGACCAGTGACCCAGAGTCAGCGCCATCAGTAGTCTGTTGGCGGCCTGCTCGGGCCGTGCCGACAGCTCGCGGTGTGCCGCCGTACATACGTGAGCCGTGCACCGCGGCCGCTAACTACAGGTGAGGCTGAAATACGCGTGCCCGTGTCGACTGGCCTGGCGATGACTATCGCCCCCTGGCGGGCAATTCTGTAAACAAGGCGACACGCGGCGCCGTGCCAGCTGCATACAAACCGACCCCTTCTGACGGCGGCGGCGGCGGCGGCGGCGGCGGCGGCGGCGCTCCAGTGTTGCCAACGACGCGTCCCCGAGGCGTCCCTGGGACGGCGGGCCCTCTGCGGCACCGCTGCGGCCGCCCCTCGGACCGTGCGGCAAACAGCGCCGTTTTTGCCACGAAGCGGAGGAGCCGACTGGTTTTATGGGGGAGTAATGGTCCCGGCCGTCCGCGCCTCCCGGGCCCGTAGAGAAATGGAATGAGATTGTGATCTGCATGGACATTAGGATGATACTGTGGGGTCTCAGGGTTAAAAGTTATTTGATGGCACGTGTACTTAAGATGAAAAATAAAGCGCTCTTCAAAGCGCTATTTGTAAAGCCAGATGGGAAAACTGGAGAGATGTTTGTTTTATCATATGATTTGAATAGAATTGCAAGACAAAAAAACGATGCTTGTTCATAAATAAACAAATGTATTAGTTGTCATTGTAGATTGTAGAAGTTCATGCAGTAGGTAGGACCGTAGTCCGTAGGTATGTATGCAACCTGTGTAGTGTGCACCGAACCAAACTCCTTCCAACCTGCCGACTTAGGTATCTGACTGGTGCTATAAGCCAATGGCATATATGACTGTCAAACAAGGGCGTTACCATATGAGGGGGGAGACAGGGAGCGCGTCCCCCAACATTATCGGATTTGACATTACGCCTATGAACTTTGCATCATGCATGGAAAGAATCGACCTCAAAATGTTTACTTTCAGAAGGTGGCGAGGCGACGTGTTGCCGTCTGTCAAGTACCTCCCTCGTGGCTTGTACACGGAGTGAGGAAACACTACTGATGCTCACCGATATGACTGACTTATCAAGTTCGAAAATTGTATCACATTTTGAGGCTTCACTGACCAACTACAAGAGATGCAGTCCGCTGCAGTATATCACTTACTGTGTGTATGCACTGCGGTACAGTCTATACTGTGTGTACCGCACTGCGCTGCGGTACAGTCTATCAAGTTCATATGCGGGCACTCCGTACCATGGGCGTAACGACCACTGGGTACACTGGGTACACTGTACCCAGTAAAATTCAAAAGCCCAAAATGACTGGGTACTGTACCCGTAAAAATTGAAGACTTTAACATGCATTTATTTAGTTTTAAATGTGTGAAGAAGTCAATGGGGATGTACAAGTCAAAACTTTTTTCTTCTTTTCAAATATAAAAGTAAGAATCAAGGAAACCTTTGAATCTAGAGCACCAGGCGTCGTTGCATTC
This sequence comes from Semibalanus balanoides, assembly GCA_014673585.1. Classification (NCBI taxonomy): domain Eukaryota; kingdom Metazoa; phylum Arthropoda; class Thecostraca; order Balanomorpha; family Balanidae; genus Semibalanus; species Semibalanus balanoides. The sequence continues at coordinate 18,150 of VOPJ01009666.1, forward strand.
ACTTTCCATTGGTAAACAATGTGCAGGATTACAATTTTAAAATGTAAAGACTTAAGACTGTAAGCAATTTTCAAACATAACCATGTTCAGGGTCGTAGGAACTCATTTGAAGTTGAGGCGGGGTGAATAAATTGACCTTTTTTATTTAACCATATTCCCTGCGGGCGGCCAGAATTACGTTAACCTGCGTGGGGGGGGGGGTCAGATTCTGCCCCCCAGAGATCTCGAGAACCGCTCGGCCGATTTCGATGGGATTCGATTCGTCGTGACGAAAACTTTCTTTTTGGACTCCGAAATTGTTTTTTTGTTCAAAAATGGGGGGCCAGGGGGCAAAAAATACGAAAATTTTGTGTGTTTTTTGAACGGTCATTATGGCCATGTGATTTGACCGATTTTCATGCAAAAAACGTTTTTGAGCTTCCAATGTCATGCTCTTCAATGTGTGAAGGGGA
>VOPJ01009667.1:0-19385 GCA_014673585.1 Semibalanus balanoides
GATGAGACAAACACATTAGTTAAATCGGTTTTACTCTACGATGCTTCCATCACAAGTTATTTCTTTAAAGAAATTCGTCTATTTTGTAAAATATTTCAAACTTAATGGATAAGCTTGACCCAATTATTGACCTGAGGTAAATTCTGATGCAGTTTTACCAACAGAAAATTATATTATTTTTCGACCGTGTTTGGTCGCGTCGCTAAACTCTTTTTAGTAATCGTGATAGAGACGGTTTAGCAAAAGACACTCATATATAGTCGAAAAATTGACCTTCTGAGACCCATATTTACTTGACCCCAAAAAAAATAACAGCAAATATACTTCTGATATAGCTTGTCTGGGGTTATCTAACACCATTTTTCACTTGTCGCTGCCCATCATTGAAAATCTGCGTGGCCCCCCCAGTGAAAATTCCTTACAGGAGGCCCTAGCCCCAGGTCCCACTCCCCTCATAAAATATGAGCTTTCAAGTGGGCTAAATGTTAAGCTAGTCTGCCGATTTCCGAAAAAGGTGACGCGAACGCAAAGACGCGGACATCGGCACCAGGAAGCTACTTCTGCAGTGTCCAAGTTGCTGGACCAAAATGCTAATAGTAGAACCACTGTGCCGACTGTGAGGGCTCTGGGGTGGCAGAATATCGGCGAGCTTGTCACCTACCGTGATATACTGGCAGTTTTCAGAGCTCTGAACGATCCACTGGCCCCGCAAGGCGAACTCAGCATCCCTGTTCAGTCCACGACCGCTGTGTCCCAGGCGTGTCACACGGGCTTCANCATGTTTCCCTCGTGGAAGATAGGAAATATTTTCCGCGCGTGTTCCTGACAAAACCTCGCTCCTTCGTCGCTCAGTTTTTCCGTCACCCGCTTGGAAAAGATCGAAAAGATATCCTTATCTTCAGTAGTAAAGTTACCTTGCTTATCTTCCACTCGGAGCCATGAAGAATACTCTTTGTATTCTTGATTAACATAAAGATGGAATTGTTGAACTGGGACATTTTTAACTTTATAAATATATATTGAACACCAGTTGTAAACAAAGTTTATAGCGGTAGCTTTCAATCACTACTGTGATCTTCGTCAGCCTGGTTAGTAAACTCTTTGTATTCGCAATCAATGGCAATGCAATGCAAGTTAAAAAAGACATATCGACAAACAGGGTGTCTTCGTCAGTGCTAATTATAAACGTTTGAATTGTTAAGATATCTAAGTCAAGCAATTACAATCAGCGTCAGGCAAACTAAAAGACTCTAAGCTTGCAAAGCAAAAGTTTATCTGACGCTGTTATGATAGTTTGTCTGAAGCTGAAACATAATTTTTTAGGAACTTGCATTGCATTGTCATTGATCACGAATACAGTATCATGTCTGATACAATGCAAAGCAATAGCCGTTTTCACGATGGACTAATTTGCGAATGTTTTAACCCTCACCCTACGGTCCCGCAGGGCGAGGGTTAAAACATTTTAGTCGCAAATTAGTCCATTGTGAAGACGGCTACTACTAAAACATTTTAAAATGTTTTAAAACATTTCGCGCAAAATAATAAATCGTGAAAACGGCTAATATCTGCAATGCCATCTAATTTCTTCGTTTGTCTATATTCTTAGCAGTAAGTATAGCAAATAATGCTACGCCGCCCGAGCACGGTCGCAGCGTGCTGTCCGTGCGTCAGCTCAGTCGCGCTCGCCTGCAGGCGGCGGAACCCGCGAAACGGGCACCGAGCGGCGAGCACAGCCAGCCGCCGCTGGCCCAGCTCGCAGCAGCTGGGCTTCAGCCCAAGCTCCTTCCAGCTCGTCTTCGCTGAAGCCGCTGCTGCTCCCGGATCACGCGCTGTCTTATGGCCGACCAGTCAGCTGTCTTATGCTGTCTTATGGCCGACTCTCTGCATCAAGCGGAAATATACCGTTAAGTAGTTTGATTGTTTATTGGGGTTTTATACCGATAAGTAGACGATAGATGTAATTTTCCTTATTTCGGAAAGGGCGTAAAGTTAATGTCCCTAGACCGACGACTATTCTACCGACCAAATTAATCACCAATAGCCAAAAAGTCGACTCCGACTCCGGGCCGGAGTTAATAAGATTTGAGTGACCCCGACTCCGGCAAAACCTACCGACTCCGACCGACTCCAACTACGCAGCCCTGGTTAGAAGTATAAACCGAGACAAGCAAGCTCGTGTATTTATATGTCGTACGCAACGATCGCTCGAATTTGAATTATGTCAGAACGCATTAGTCTTGGTGTGCTTCGATGTACCGTTCGATTTTTAGCAAGATAACACATCGGAAATAAATAGAAAATACAGTCAGGTCAGGTAAGAAGGTTAACAATTTCGCAGCTCTCACAACCCCCTCAGACAAGTGCAGAGGGCGTTGGCCCGGAGCGGTGCCGAGAGAACAGCTGGAGGTGTAGGATAGACGTCATCGGTCCTCGTCGGTCGGGTCCCAGCCGTGGCCGCGCCGCTCTGGATCAACCCACCCACCCACCGTCTGCTCCAGTTGGCCAGGTGCCACACTAAGAGTTGCAGAAAATCCTAAATCTGGAGTCAAAGCCTAGTCACATCCACGGAACGAGCTGGCAAGTCACAGCTTTAGTCACGGCGCTGTAATGCTAACCCTACGGCGCTGACCAGGCCAGTCACAGCTTTAATCGCAGCCGTGACCAGCTTTGGTCCCAGCGCTCGGACGCTGGGACCAGAATTCTGCAACTCTATGCCACACCCACGCCACACCCACAAACAGACACCCGGCGCTGGGCCGGCTGGAGGGCTGTGTGGAGCGGTGGGAGCACCGCTGGGCCGGCTGGAGGGCTGTGTGTAGCGGTGGGAGCACCGCTGGAGCCGGCGGGGGGGGGGGGCACCACTGGAGCCGGGGCGGCATCACATCACTGGAGCCGGGGCTGCACGCTGGTGGAGCTGGTGCGGCACGCTGGTGGAGCTGGTGCGGCACGCTGGTGGAGCTGGTGCGGCGAAACCCGACTCCGACACGGCTCGCTCCCCTAACAGCAGAGCGTAGCGAGTGCACACATCTGGCCAGGGGAGGCCGCGTACCCATACAGGACTCTATAAACATGGCTGGCACTGGACAAAGGCGCTAAGGAAAAAAAACAGCAGACGGTGTAATATATTGCCAATAAAGGAGGGGAGCGGTTTCAGATGTCCGAGAAATGCCTGCGCTCCAGACGAGTTACGGTCCTGAGAAAGAGCAGGGAGGTCGGGCTCCCCTCATCTGCGGTCCTGAGAAAGGCCGGAGGTCGGGCACCCCTCATCTTCTACCGGCCAGGCGTGAGACACGTGGCGCGGCAGCACGTGCAGCCACGTGAGACGTGGTCACCGCCGCGCTGGTCTCGAACGGCCAGAGGCGGACTACAGAGGACCGCCTCTGACGACATGCGAGGACAGACCTCCCTCCCCTCCCCCGAGACCGCGGCTCAGTGGACCAGGAGCTGGCGGCACCTTGGAACCCGATTTGTGTTGTGAATATGAGTGGTAATCGGCAGCAGGGTTATCCGTTGACGACGGCCTGTGGCTGATACTGAACGACAACGTCGGTGTCGGTGTCGGTCTGCGATATACCAGCAGTCGTCAGCCAGGTCTCATCATCGACGACAAAGAAAAGGCAACACTACTTAATAATAATTTCGCTGCACAATCCACTCTCAACATTTCAGACAACCGCGAACCACCACCAAACATCACAAATGGACTGCCGGTACCCACTATAGACAATATTTCCACTTCCGAAAGTGAGGTCCTCCAAATTCTGAACTCCCTTGATTCAAATAAATTTACTTGCCCTGATGGATTACCTGTCAAATTGCTCAAACTTATTGCTCTTTTGATCTCAAAACCACTAGCGCAGTTGTTTAACCAGTCTCTATCATCAGGAACATTTCCAAATAAATTCAAAGAAGCAAACGTACAACCGATATTCAAAAACAAAGGTTCAACATGCTGCTAACTTCGGGACCGAGATTGCACAGTAGCAAACTTTGTTGACGGAAAGGAAGTCTTTGGTACAAAAACTTGCTCTCTCGACGTCGAATCTAGGGCAGCTGATTGATATGAACTGGCCCTGCTTGCCACGGAATAATTTTCGTTGATTTACTCGGTTGAGATAGCGTTTAGGGAATTTTGGGGACGGCAAATAGAATTGACCTGGGTTCAGGGAATAGCGTTCCGCACCCCTGTCTTCGGTATCAAAAAGAGGCAACGATGATGATGATGATTTGGGTTTAAGGGCGCCTCAACCGTAAAGTTATGTGGCGCCCATAGGGCACACAAGGACCGAATGCCGACACAAACGAACGGGGGAAAAGTGATGGTTTGCAGAGGCTTCCCTGTTGGCGAGTCTTCAGCAGCGGCCGGTGTCTGGCAAGAGCGTCACCGAGCACCAGACAGAAGAGCAGTGGACACAGCATGTTGCCGCAGTGCTGAAGAGCCGCCTCCGGGCTCCAGTTATACACGGGCCTGGCTGCCAACACAAGTGGCTCTCGACTCACGGGCGTAGAAAAGTCATTATTCACCCTTTGTCGCCAAAAAATGCTCAGCCCCAAGACAATAGTACTGATTCAATCGCCATCGAGTTTTCCTTTTTGTCAGACAGCAGGATGAGAGGATCTATAGTTAATTGGAGCTTCATATAGCCATTTCATACAACCCATTCATATCGCCACTTGTGGTGGAGTCCACAAGTGGCTGGAGTCCATTAGTGGCAATATCACATCCAATCTTCTTAGTATTGCCGAACGTCCTAATGATCCGCGTGAAAGTAAACCTAGTGCCCGGCTTACTGCGGTTTTCAAATATGGCTGAAGTGTAGGGGCGTCGCCGATCATTTTCATCGTTTCGCCGATCATTTTCGCCGATCGGCATATGACAACAAAGGTCACATGCCGCCCAAAATAGGTATGCTGCCCGGCATACTGGCTTCTTCTGACCTAAAATGCGGCCGCTGCCATCTGCCACAGGTCATCCGTACCAGGACCAAAATATTGAGCGTAGAAACGACTCAAACCCACGTTGACGGGAAGGGGGGGGGGCAGATATATAGTCAGTGCTCTCCCGACTGAGCTACGTGGCGGAGTACGGACTTCACTCTGGCGAACGAATATTGAACCAAAAGAAGGGGGAGCACCCTAGTAGCACATAACGTTATCACAACGTCATAGCAACGCTGACAACGTCAGGACAACATTCATACGACGTTATGACGTCGTGAAAACGTTGTCACAACGTCGTGAAAGTAATGTGTGCTACTAGGGCGCTTAATATCGTTAACCCTTGTCTAAAAAAACACGGGGTCTTGGTCCCCTGGTTCCAATTTCTAGTTTATACTTCTATGAGCTTTTATATTGAGGGTCGACAATTAGGTGTAATCATAACAAGTGTAATTATGGTAGTGGCGCACATACCGAATCAACATCAGCGATATAAGAGGGAGCAACCGCTCAAAAGTGTGTGTGTGTGTGGGGGGGGGTGCTGTTAACATTGTTGGCGCCCTCGACCTAAAACGTGGGTCCCTGGCCTCCCTCCGGTTGTTAGGTATGCTTATGAATTATGGCATTGCAGGGTTAATAATTCATCGTTATTCTCTCAACTTTAAAGGGACACTGCCTCTTCCGGGTGAAATCGCAAAACATGCTATAACAAGTCTTAGGGACTAAATATTAATTGTAATCGTCCTTTTATGCTTACGAAAGCAGCGCAAAAAAAAAATGTTTGCGATTTCTACACACCACGATTTCTTTGCGATTTCTACACGACCATATGGCAGCGATTGAGCGCCAAATTCAGCGCAGTTGAGACATTTCTGCATTTATAAACAACACTGTGCAGTGTGCAGGGAGTTCCTTAAAACAATGTAAACAATCCGATACCAAAAAACCTCGGTTGGAACAAACTTCATCAATGGTCGGAGCGCAAAATCCCTTCGTTAAGGTAAAAAAAAACTTTGGTCCTCAACTTTTCCCTTCGGTCCTCAACTTTTTCGGTTTGCCTATAATTGAGTTTAAATCAGGCATAATAGGACAATAAATGTTTTCTGACATTACAAAATTTGGCAGAATGCATAACCACCAAAAAATCATCATTTTCCATAGTTGCACAACGCTGCAATTAATTGATTTTGTACGTAGTGGTGGCGGACTCGTCAAGTTCATTGGCTGGAAGAAGACTGAACTTTGAACGATGATAATGGGCGACTGAGCGCGAATCATAAAAAACGGACTTCATGTTGCTTATCAAATCCGATTGTTATTTAACAACCTATCAAATTCTACTTTGAACAGACAGTGTCCCTTTAAAGCATTAATCTCGAACAAATATCAGTGGTCGAAAAGGATAAAATGGCTCAAAACTAAGGGGGCGAGGTACTATTGCTGGACCCTCAGGCTAAGAAGCGGGGCATATGGCCCCTGCCCCCTCCTCTACGCGAGGTCATGAATGAGTACCTAGTTATTCTCCTAACTTCAAGGTATTAATCTAAAACCAAAAGAAGTGATCGATGAGAGATAGATTGCTTGAAAGTGAGGGGACCGGTTATCATTATCGGCCCCCAGCCTAAAAGTTGGGACCATGGCCTTCAAGTCACTAGGTTCCTACGCCTATGATTGTGAAGTTGTAAATTATGTATTATTCTGCCAACTTTAAAGGCATTTATATGGAACCATAATCAGAGGTTTAAGGGCCCCGCACCTGCATGGTTATGTGGCGCCCAATTGAAGACAAAGATGCGAAACACGATAAAGCTACCAAGATACCGCCGAGAAGAGACGTCGGACGTGTGGCCGCACACTCGCGTCACGTCCGCCTCGTCACGTCCGCGTTCAGTCGCGCAGGCGTACCTATCGCTAACGGCTGACGGACTGGCGTCGGCGGGGTCAGGTCAGCGGCGGGGGTCGGGTCAGCGGCGGGGTCAGGTCAGCGGCGGGGTCAGGTCAGCGGCGGGGTCAGGTCAGCGGCGGGGTCAGGTCAGCGGCGGGGTCAGGGTCAGCGGCGGGCTCACGGCGTAGAGTCGGTGACTGCCTACGCCCCCCGTATCTGTCATGGTGTCGTCCCGGCTCTCTTGCGAGACGTTTCACGTGGTCGCGGGGCCGGCACATCCTCGGACACGGGGACGTGAGAAGCGTCGTACACGTGGTACCATAAAGCAGCGACAGGGAGTGCGTCGTATGTACGGGGCGACAGCGGCGCGTTTGGCTACTAACGGTCAACAGATAGTTGTTTATCTGACTAATCGGCTTCCTTCTTCCTGCAACCAACACTATCTTGTCGTTTCTTGGTCCGAAGATATCGCTATGGTAGACGAGTTTTTCCATGTTATATGGCTCACTTCCCTCGTGCCGCTATGGTTCTGACGATAGCGATGTTATGGTTATTACCTCGCACCGGACGCGACACCAACTCACACACAGCCAAATACTGAGGCGAGGCCCAGCCAAGCTGAGTGAGGCAGATTTCCAGTTGCACTTCGATCTTGCTCGACTTTGCTTTTACCGTTATACACTATACAGCCATACAGGGGCGAATCTATTGCGGACATCAGTTCAGAACATCAGGACGTCCTGAATCCTGATGTCCCAGAAACGACTAAATCGGTAACGCGGTTAGGGCGTCTGTACACGGTACTAAATAGACCACATACGGTACCAAATCTAGCGAGCCGATGAAGTCTGTACACGGTACTAAATAGACCACATACGGTACCAAATCTAGCGAGCCGATGAAGGGGAATGAGAGTCTGAGCCGAACGAGAGTCTGAGCCGAACGAGAGTCTGAGCCGAACGAGAGTCTGAGCCGAACGAGAGTCTGAGCCGAACGAAGTCTGACCGAACCGAGAGACTGCGCGCGAACGGAGTTAGCAGTAACGAGTAGTTCTGAGCCGAACGAGAGTCTGAGCCGAACGAGAGTCTGAAGCCGAAACGAGCGTCTGAGCCGAACGAGAGACTGAGCGAACGAGAGTCATGAGAGAACGAGAGTCTGAGACCGAATCGAGGTAGTTGAGCCGAACGAGAGTCTGAGCCGAACGAGAGTCTGAGCCGAACGAGAGTCTGAGCCGAACGAGAGTCGAGATTACGACACACAGCTGCTCATAAAAACATGTAGAACGCCTAACAGGCAAAATAACGCTACATCTATTTTTATCAGTACATTTGCTATTAAATCGGTTATATTATGTATTATTGTACTATTAAATCGGCTCAGTTACAACAGAGCGTATGAGCCGGGCCTCATCCACTTTTTGGGTCAGAGTTTTCGCTAAAATATTATATTTTTAACGAGGAAAATATGAGAAGGCAAATGTACATGAGAACGAGATGAACCAAAATCTACGGATAATTTGGAATGCAAGGGGATTAAAATTACCTTAAAACGAGGTAAAATTTGCACTGGTTCAGTGATCACCACTTACACGCTGTCTTCATTTTAACACCATTATTCATGGTGTTAAAATTAGTTGGAATGATTGTCATGGTTACGTACCTATCTACACCGAGACGTTCGTTTGACATCGGAGTGGCATAATTATGTCGCTATGAGCAGCCACAGCGAACCGATATCAACCTTCGACAACTATCCAACTGGACGGGGTCAGCAGACTGCACACCACTGGTCATACGTGCTGCCTGAATGGCTCACCAACCCAGCTACAGTCCGGTCAATCACGACATCCCCGGCAGGCAACTCACCGAGGTGGAGATGGTGGCAGCGACCTCCTTCGCAGGTGAAACATCTGCAAATGAAACCACGCTGGTTAAACACCCTGAGCACAGCTAAATGTACCGTTAAAAGTCGTACGCATAATTTTCAACTGTCACCCGAACTGCATCGTACACAAAACAATATACGGATCACCCATACAACGTATGCAATGATTGTACAGAGAAAGTAATATCACAACAAACCATATAAGAAACACTGAAATGCACATAAGCATGTTTTGTATATCCTTCCTGAAAATGATTCAAATTTTGAAGACATTCGGATAACTAAGGTGATGACCCCAAAAATTAGCGTATCAAAATGTATCTGTAGTTACCTTGTGGCCTGGCTTCTCTGGTGTCGCGAGATAGCGGCTTCTCTGCTGGAGCATGATCTGTGCTGGGCCCATGGTCATGGTCCGGACCGTGGGTTTCGTGGTCGTGGGTCTCGTGGTCCGGACCGTGGGTCTCGTTGCCGTGGGTCTCGTGATCCGAACCATGGTCGTGGGCGTGGGTCTCGTGATCCGAACCATGGTCGTGGTCGTGGGTCTCGTGATCCGAACCATGGTCGTGGTCGTGGGTCTCGTGATCCGAACCATGGTCGTGGGCGTGGGTCTCGTGATCCGAACCATGGTCGTGGGCGTGGGTCCTCGTGATCGACCTGGTCGTCTGGGCGTGGGGTCTCGTGAATCCGAACATGGTCGTGGGCGTGGGTCCCGTTCCCCGAACATGGTCGTGGCGGTAGGGTCTGTGTTAATTTTCCGAACCTGGTCGTGGGGCGTGGCGTATCGTGATCCGAACCATGGTCCCCGTGGGGCGTGGGTCTCGTGATCCGAATGGTCCGTGGGCGTCCGGTACCGTTTCCCCGACCAAAATAGAGATAGATGAGCGTGGGTATAAAGATAGATAACGAACCAGGTCTGGGCGTTGGGTTCTCGTGTCCGGACCCCGATGTCGTGTGCGTGGGTCCGTGGAGCTCCCCGGACCGGTGGTCGTGTGCGTGGGTTCCCGTGGTCCGGACCGTGGTCTGCACCATGTCGTCCATCCTGCACATGGTGCGCGTGGTCGTGGCCGCCGTGATCGTGACTGAGGGCGTGGTGTTGTTCCAGCTCGTGCAGCAGGTCCGTGCCGTGGCCCGTGCCGTAGTCAGCGCCGTGGTTGTGGTCCGTGTGCCAGCTGGTGGCCGGGTGCGCCGCGTGCGCGCCACTGACGCCGCCGCCGTCGCGGTGCTCCAGACCGCTCTCGTGGTCGGCCGGCGCGCGCTGGCTGTGCTCGTGGTCGGTGTGGTCGGTGTGGCCGAGCTGCTGGTGGCCGTGGCCGTGCTGCTGGTGGCCGTGGCCGTGCTGCTGGTGCCGGCTGACACCCAGCTGCTCCAGCAGCCGCTGGAGGCCGGCCGGCGTCAGCCAGCCGCCGCCGTCAGCTCCGTATTCAGTGAGCAGGCGGCTGGTGTAGCTGCTGCTGACCTGGGCTGGCGCGGGCAGTGACTGTGCAGTCACCAGCCCCAGTACCACAGCAGACAGCGCTGCCACATGCAGCAGGCGGGCCGCAGACATAGCAATACAGCTGGTGGGCGGTGGACAACTGTGGACAGCAGTCGGTTGTTCAGTGGTTTATTTGATTTAGCACTATAAATCACTTCATTTGTCACATTTCCAGACAAACACCACTGCCAACATTGTAGCTGACATCTGACTGCCATCTAGGGGCGCAGCCAGACCATCAGGAGGGGGCGAGGGGCAAGCCAGTCATGGAGGGCCCCTCCCCCCAAAAAAAATACCCCTGAATATGAAAAAGTGTACGGATTTCGGCCGCTTTACTTTGTGAGCAGAGTGGGAATTCTACTTTCTGTTGGTGTAGGAGCACATATCTTTGCAATGGAAGAGTACACAAATAACCTGATGGTACGCCAAAGATAAGAAATGCTGATATATTAATAATGAATAATGATGAACTACCAACCTAATTTCTCTATTAAAAAACACATATTTCCTCTTCAACAAACACATTTATTTGTTAAACAATCAATATTCATAAGGAGTAAAAAAATACATTTTTACAAGTCATAATTTGGGAGCACAACATTTGTTGGTGGTCTTAAAATCAACATCAACACTGTTTGTGAGGCCTTTTTAACATTTAATTTCATTTTATTTTTGATGAGCTGGATTAGACAAGGACCCTCGGGACCCTTAGAGAGGCCCTGAATCAGGCACGTGTCAGGATTTCGTCCGGGGAGGGGGCGGCGCCTCAAAAGGGCCCCTTCCTGAGCGTTGAAGGGGCAAACAGAACGGATGAAAAAGGCACGTTACAAGGATGGATAATGCAGTATGACAAGTATGGCATGAGCCATGCCGAGCTTTAGGAGCTGGAGTTAGCAAACTGCCATGTCAACTTTGGAACCAGCGACACCAATTTAGAATCAGCTATCCCAACTTCGAATATTTTGTTAGGCTCAAGATCTGGAACTCTTAAATAAATTGCGCCGCGGAGCGGCGCGAACATTTTGAATCTTATGCCCTGGATATGCGTTCGCATCAGCGCGTCGCATTTGCGCATGATGCGAACCTCTAAAACTGTTATTGTGCGTTTAAAAGAGCTAAAAAAGTGCTAAAGCGAACTATTTTGCCCAATCATATAGGTAAGCAGCAATATTACACATAAATGCGCCGAGAAATGGCGCGTTTTTAACCTGCACTTGACCGTCGTCTCAGCCGAACACCATTGTCCGGGGAAGGGGGGGGGGCAAATACTATCCTCCGTTATCTCCGAAACAAATAATTGCAGCGAGACGCGCAAGGCAGCGTTTTAACCCTCGCCCTACGAGAGCTTTTCTCACTTTCGCCCTCCTCCCCTTCCCCCTGTTAACTTCCAAACCAAGCAACATAGAGCAACGCAGTAAAAAACAGCATGTTGCCCGTCATATTGTGAGGAATCTAACGGTATCCAATTTTCAGGTTTCAGGTCAACGGGTGAGCTTGCAGGTTAAGTGAAACCTCCACTCGACCACGTCGAGAATAGCGATTTTGCTCCGTCAGAAAACTTCAAAGTTGAACACTGATAAATGTAAATAAAAGGGCATATTTGTATACTAGTTTTGTCTCAGAAATCCCAAAAAGATATATATTGTTGTATCTGGTCAGAAAAGTAAACAAAATACGTCATAAGTTTCTTACACTTCGGGAGCGATCACTTAGTCAAAATTAGAGATATTGCTTTGCAATTTGGTTTGAGCATTATCATACTGTTCTCTTACATATATTCCGTTTTTTGAACATCTTTGAAATATATTTTGTCGTGATTTTTCACAAAAAAATAGGGACCAAAAAAAAATATAGCATTGCAATTTTAAAAGAAAGTGCGAGTTTCTACATGTACCCTTTTTATTTGCAAAATTCTGTAAAACTCTATTTTTTCTGTGATTTTTCGAACATATACCGTTTTCTTTCCAACATGATGTCACTAAAACGTCATTATCTCCTTGACTATTTCACAAATTTCGATGCAACTTTGCCAGCATACGTATAATTGTTGTAAACTCAGCTACTGAAAATGTCAGCAAGATCAGCCCCATGTGTAAAAAGTTATGCAATAAAAACCTCAGGGGGGTCGTTTTAGGACCCCCGTATGGCGAGGCTCTTAATGGGACGCATCTTAAACATGTTCAAAATGTTTGAATTGAGGTCACATCAGGTCAATGTCTGGTGAAAAGGTCAAAATCGGAGACAGTTTAAGTGTATGGGCCGTAACTTTCATCTAGAGCCTTTTATTGCGACCATGATCACCCTAACGTCAGGGTTCCCAAACGGAATGGGTCATGACCCCATTTGGGGTAACGAAGCCATCTGCGGGGTAACGAAGGCCATGTGAAGTTGAAACATAACCTAAAGGTTACGCCATACAGCTTTTATGAAGCCCCCAGCTAACAATGTAAACTTCGGTGCGCCTTATCGGCAGCGAAGCTCAGGAATTAAATACATTGGGTGAAGAAAAGGAAAAAGACAATGTGCGCTTTCAGTCTTTGTTGTATGCGAGTAGTGACGCTCATGGAAGTTGTTAAAAGGGACTTCCACCTTCTCAAGCTCTCAAATGTACGACGCATGTGGTCGTTAAAGTATTAAGTAATCGCTGCCGAACACGATTATGACATTTGTTTCCTCACAAACAGTGCTTAATTTCATTTAAAAAGTTAAGTTTTAATATTAGGGCTGATGAAGTCGAGTATGAGGAATTTCGGATAGAGGAAAAACCTTAACAAACGCTGCCATATGTACGGCTAATGTATGGCCAAATGTAAAACAAGTTCGACTATCATCACATTTAGTAGAGAGTGACCGACGTTCATCGGCTCGAAGCGTCCCCGTCAAATACACTGGGGACTGGGGATGTTACAGATGTCAAAAACCAAGCTCAAATTTATTTGGATTCGACCTCGGTGTTTTTAACTTTACTATGCATAATTCAATGCCTAGCACGGAAAATGGCTATCTCAACTCAAATATAATGTTAAGGTGGGACAGTCCCTTGAACAGGTGCAACCAGCCAACACATTGGGAAACAACGCTATTTTTGATAAATCGGTATACATTTTGAAGGATGGGGTAATGGCCTCTGACTGCTGAAAAGGGGTAATTGTGAGAAGAGGGCTGGGAACCACCGCCCTAAGTGGTCCAAAATATATAATAAACATATCGTATGAGCTAAAAGAAGATTTTTGACACAAAGGTCAAGGTCAGGTCACAAAAGGTCACTATCCGCAGAATATTTACGAAAGTTATGAGACACATGTTTTATGGGCTATTTGATCATGGAATTCGAGTGATGGTCATTTTACCATCTGAACTCATTTAAATGAAGTTAGTGTCAAGCTGTCAAGTTTAGGTCACAAAAGGTCAAAATGTAAAATTCATAAATACTAAGAAAAAAGGCATGTTTCTAGACCAGCTTTATCTCATAAATACATTGCAGACATTTGTTGTCTTTATCTTGTCAAAAAAAACAAAAACCCAATTTCCAAATATAACAATCACAAGTTAGGGAGCCAAAAGTCTGTTAAAAAAAGATACTTTGGAATTTGATTTGGGCATTTGTATTATTTTCTCCTACATATGTTCCATTTTAATATTTTTGAAAATTTTGATTTTGTGGTAAAAAAATGTAGGTGTCAAAAACAAAATTTTATGAAAATCCCAGATGGCAATATTGACCTTGGGTTGTTCTGTCTTTGAGAATTTTCGATTGCACGTTGGTCGAAAAGCAGTCTTTGTACGGACTGTTCAAGTTAAGCTGATTTTCTGTCATCAAAACTCGGTGTAGTGATGTCACTAAATTTGATTATCTAAAAAAACGTATCGACAATTTGCTTTATTTCACACAAAAGATGTAAAATTGATGAAGGAGAAGGTACCAAAGAATTCACGGTTGATAGCGCCATGTATGTTGAGCTAGAGCGAAAGTTCCTCAGGGGTCAATATCCCCCCCCCCCCCCGGTCAAGCGCAGGTTAACCAGCATATAATATAATTTTTAATTAAATTGCGCCGCGGAGTGTCACGAAATTGTTTAGTTGTATACGCTGCAACGGCTGCATTCTTGCTGTTCAAAGGCCCAGGGCCCCTTCAGATCGTCTAGAGGCCCCTCCGACCTTTCACACGCCCTTTCCAGCCTGTGGTGTGCAGAGACTCATCTGGTATCCACGGAAAGACGATGTGGAGTGTGTGACATAGAGTAAATACAAAGAGGGCTTACTCCACAATACAAATTTTCGGGCTGGGGTCGGATGTACAGGGGGCTTTTTGTTCTTTCCAGGGGCTCTCTGGTCTGTCCAGGGCCCGTAAGACCTAGCAAGGGACTGCGATGGCTGCTGTATCGCCTTACTGACATGCTCAGCGGGCCCTCCGACCTGCCCTGGGGCCCCTCCGTGCTGACTAGGGGTCATTCGGCATGTTCAGGGGCCCTTCTAACCCATCCAAGGCCCTTTCGGTCTGGTCAGGGCCATCTGACCTGCGCAGCGGACCTTTGAACTTCATATGGGCCCTCCAGCCTGCTCAGGGCCCACGGCCTGGCAAGGGAATGCGCTGGCTGCTTTGTCGAACTGACTCAATGGGCCCAAGGGCAAGCTTGAGAGGTCCCTGAACAGACTCTAATGGGGACCCTGAACATGATCGAGAAGCCCCTGGGCACTTTTGGGGCCCTGGGGGGCTCAATGCGCCCCTGGACATGCTTAAGAGGCCCCTGGGCAGGTTTGTTGGGCCCCTGGGAGGGCTCAATGGGCGAGGACCCTGGACAGGTTTTGGCGCCCCTAAGTGGGCTCAATGGGCCCCTGGACATGCCCAAGAGGGCCCCCTGAGTTGGCTTCGAAATCCCTCTAGTGTCTTGACTCTTGAGGTCCCTTTACATGCACCAGGGCTGACTTTTTTAAAGCCATTCAGCTTCAACAAAGGGTATCTGGGCCATTCTCAAAGGGCCCCCTGTAACACGAAAGGGGGAGCAATTGCCCCCACCCCTCTGGCTGCGCCTCTGCTGACATCACATGAACCATGAATGTTAGTCCCTGCAGCTCAGGATGGATACTCAGGATGTTAGTCAGGATACTTTGCACCATAAGTTCACCCAGTTGGACACTTGAGGCTCAAACAGCTCCTAGCACTTGCCATTTCACCCTGACTGGGAGAGGAGGGGATATTGTCATCTAGCCAGTGCCATGCTCAATTATTCACAATCCAGGCCAGGTAATGTCAGAGGGTTGTTTGGACCAGGGGTGTTGCTTCACAATTTTTTGCACAATTGTTAGTGGAGGAGGGGCAGCTATGTGTTTGGAACCACCACTCCCATAGGGCTTATGTTCAAATTCTTAAAAATATGGGGGGCCAGACTCTGGCCAGAGCAATCCTGGGGGGCCTAGCCCCCTTCCCCTGCCATAGGTGGTGATGCCCCTAGTGTGTAAGTATGTTTGGGGAAGTAAACATGTTGGTTCTTAAAGGGAATGTTTCACTTCTCTGAAAGTTGTTCAATGTACGCCGCTTGTGGTGCAGAATATGAAGTAATTGCTGCCAAACACGATTCAATTTGTCTCACAAACAGTGCTCAATTCTGAAAAACTAAGTTTTAGTATTTGGGGCTGATGGACGCCATGTGAAGGATTTCTGGAAATTAGAAAAGAACCTTCCACGCTGCAATAGGTGTGACTAGTGTATGGCTAATGTATAGCCAAATGTAAAACAAGTCTACTTTCATCAACATATGATAAAAGGGGATGACGACATCGGCTTTAAGCGGCTACCCTAATACACTAGGGCCTTATTGTTTGCAGACTGTCAAAACCAACTCAAAATTTACTTTCGATTGACCTCTGTGGGTGTTAACTTCTAACGAATACTGTAATTTCAATGGAAATTCCAACAACTTGGCCATCTCAACTCAAATCTTATGTTAATGTGAAACATTCCCTTTAAATCTGCTGGTTATGAAAATCAGAGAGTAAATATCATGTCTAGAAGATAACCTCTGCCTAGCACTGGTTCTGATCTGGAAAGCTATCTAACCAAAATATTTTAAGTTATTAAACTTATAATTATGCTATAAAAAGATTACCACAGATGCATAACTGAAGATTGGTGCACTTACGTAAATCAAAATATATGTTAGCCTATGCTTAGCTTTAGCTACATTGGTATGAATTAAGTAAACCAAATTGTACATAGGAAATTTAACTAAAATAGAGGACTGTGGAACCAAATTGTAGAGCTGCCTTAATGAATTAAGCATTTGCCCTCTTTGTAATGGACTGATGATTAACGTAACAAGACAGCAAAGAATAACTTATTATAATACTGATGGAACAAAACTAACTATCAAACATGTTGAGTGCCTGATTGCATTAAACTAAGTAGTGCTGCCTAGGATATCATAGTATTTGCTTAGACAAAATATTTGTTCAGAAGCAGCATAGTCCAAAAACTGCATTGCCTTGCCCCATAACAAGTTTGAATTTTAATTACATCAGGGAGAAGACTGCAAGGAACAAAGGTCTCCCTAAATCTCTAAAATACTCCTCCTCATCATTAAATATATGATAGGTACACTAACCTGTCACAAATTTCAAAATGCACATTTCAGAGCATGACATATAGGCAGCTTAACATGCAAATTATAGCAAGTAAACAATATTAGTTGACATTGACCAGCAAAGCAAATTAATTAGAAATTATGTGCACCTGAAACACACAAACCAGGCATAATCTACTTGGCCTTATCATCAATCCCATCACAAATTAGTATAAGTTGCTAGGGCCAAAACCAAATTACCCACAGAATCACAATTTGCAATGGTTAGCACTAGGTATTCAACATAGTCTCATTTTTATTTGTTGTTGATTATGAGTTTGAGTTACAGTGGCTAAAATTGCTTTACAGAATTGCAATGAATTACAATGAATTGCAATAGTGAAATGCTATATTGATATGGTAGACATCAACATCGAAAAAGACGCCACACTGACGTGACAAAACATCTGAATAACATGAACCGGCATTGCCACTAATACGTGACAAAACATTACATTTAAACAACAATAAACCAGCATTACCCAATCAGTTCTGTTTAACACATATATGCAATGCATTCCACTTCAACTTGAAAAGGTAGGAAGGTACCTCTTACGAAGGAAAACATATTGGGTATTGGAATTGTGGCTCAGATTACGAGACGCAGATTCCTGTGCGATTCTCTAGCATAGCAAAAATAGAGTGAAGGTTCGACCACGTGCTGTCAGCACACGACACTAATACGACTAATACATTGTTGACAACTGACCTTGCTTGCACACGTGCCTACTGAAGAAGCCAAAGTACCGCACGACACCCTTCACGCGCGAAACAATTGTGCCGTGTGCCGCGAAACAATTGTGCCGTGTGCACACTGCAGTGTCGTGTCGTGGATTGGACCGATTGGACCGGGGGTGACACTACTTGAGCGCCCTATAGGACGCCTTATCGGAGCCGAAAAGACTCGTTGTGACGTCACCGGAGGCTGGCGTGCGGCCGGCTGCCGGCGCTGACGACGTCCTGCCCGCCTGCACGGCTGCCGTGGCCCGTGAGTGCCGCCGCGCCGGCGCATATATGCCCATGGCAGAGGTGTAGCCAAGGAGGGTCTCTAGGGTCCCTAGGGACTAGGGACCCTAGGCTAGCCAAGGTCCCCCTCAAGCCGGTCGAGGGGCCCCTCGAGCTGGCCAAGAGCCCCTCAAGCTGGTCAAGGGTCCCTCAAGCTGGCCAAAGGCCCCTTAAGGTGGCTGAGGGCCCCTCGAGCTGGCCAAGGGCCCCTCAAGCTGAAAAGGGCCCTCTTAAGATCGCCCCTCGAGCTGGCCTGAGGGCCCCTCAGTGCCGACCAAGGGCCTCCTCTCCAAGCTGCTCGAGGGCCTCCCGCGAGCTTTGGCCCAGGGCCCTTCCGCGACCTGGCCAATGGGCCCCCTTTTCGACCTGGCCAAGGGCCTCTCTCGATCTGACCAAGGGCCCTCAAAGCTTGGTTCTAGGCCCTCTCAAGCTGGTCTGACATGCCCCCTCAAGCCGGTCGAGGGCCCCTTGAGGTGGCCGATGGCTCCCTCAAGTTGGTCAAGGGCCCCCTCAAGCTGGTCAAGGGCCCCCTCAAGCTGGTCAAGGGCCCCCGTAAGCTGACCGAGGGCCCCTCATGGTGGCTGAAGGCCTCCTCGAGCTGACCAAGGGCCCCCCTCAAGCTGGCTGAGGCCCCCCAAGCCGGCCGAAGACCTTCTGAAGATGGCCGAGGGCCCCTCAAGGTGGCTGAAGGCCCCCTTGAACTAGCCAAGGGCTCTCATAAACGGACCGAGGGACCCTCAAGGTACCTGGGAGGCCTCGGCCAGTTTCCCTCACCCTCCCCAGAAGTTTCGGGGGGTCAACTGACCCTTTTGACACCCCGCGCCGCGCACGTGTTTTTAAATGTAATGTTGAGATAAGTAAAAGCAATGTTAAATTAGGTTAGGGTTAGGTTAGGTTAGGTTAGGTGTGGTTAGGTTAGGTTGGGTTAGGTTAGGTTGGTTAGGTTAGGTTAGTTAGTTAGGTTAGGTTAGTTAGGTTAGATTTAGGTTTGAAAAATGCCAGATGCTGTTGCTTTTCAATGGATTTTTCTTATCTCAACATTACATTTCAAAACACGCGCGCCGCGCCAATAAAGTCACCGGAGGAGCCTGCAAGAGAGCTGTTGTGCCTCCGGTGACGTCATCCGGCGGTCCGTTGTGTTCGAGGTCAAATGGCTTGTGTCCTTACCTGGTTATAAGGCCTTGGATTGGACAGAAAGTTAACTGTAATCTGACGACATAACAGGGATCGGCGACTCACAATAGGGTCTTCTCACTGACGTCACGGACCTTTCGCGGCGGCCATTTTTTGAGGACTCGTGAGGGCTGCCATCAAGGGTCTATAACAAAGATAGGCCATTCCGGACAAAAAACTAGGGTCTCAAGCCCTGATTGGTCGTAACTGCGAAGTATTGACGTAGTATGACGTCATGTTGACGTCAGACTGGTCACAGGTTCTGGTAGCCGGCATGGCCAGCGTGTTAAATCTCATTGGTATCACCCCATCTAACTCGAAACTAAAAAGGCTAGCGAGACGCAGAACACAGCTTTCGAAATATCTCTACAAGGCCATTCGAAGTTGTGTTGACATTTTTGGG
>VOPJ01009668.1:0-18593 GCA_014673585.1 Semibalanus balanoides
GCGCAATTGATTCCTCTTCCGATATGCCGCAGCTGGTTTTACTGCGGATGACAGCCTGGCTGTCATTAATTAATTCTGGCTAATCGGGAAAAGGCTCCACTGTGCGGTGTTCACCACGCATGATTACATAATACAGGTATGCATTACATGCCAATCATGTCTGTTCTGCAGGCCGTGCCTGCATGGGACGACTATGAGGGATTTGTTCGCCAAGCCAGGGATACTAATGCTGTATTGCACCTTTCTCGAAGCCGTAATGCATCGACTCAGCTGAGCGAATATGAACTGATGAACTAACTGTCTATATTCACCGAAGACAATATATTTTTGTACTGCATAGTGCATACCACCTGCATTGACGTCATCCCATGTTATTGGAGCAATTACTTCCTGATCCTTTAGTTACTGTTCATCACACCGGACTCCATCGACATCAATAACGTCAGCACGCCAGATTTCACTTGACACCAATTACGTCATCACACCAGTCTTCACTTGACACCAATTACGTCATCACGTCAGACTCAATCTCATACCAATGACGTCATCACACCGGACTCCATCTGACACCAATGGCGTCATCCCACCGTTGGCCACATGACACCGATGACGTCATCATGCCGTTTTCCACCTGACACCGATGACGTCACCTCATGTTTTACAGGGCGAGGACGGGGTGCAGCCTCTGGAGGCGATGCTGTTCACGCTGGATACCATTAACAGGAGTCCGGACATCCTGGCCAACGTGCGGCTCGGGGCAGTGGTGCTCGACTCCTGCGACTCTGACTCTGTCGCCCTCCAGAGGTCGATGGAGTTCGTCAAAGGTCAGTCTGCTGCCAACTGGAGGTGGTGAGGATTAAGAAGTCCTCAGCGCTTTTCAACGCGGTGGGGGGCGCGGTATTGATTTCCCCGTCAAGGAAATTGAGCTAATGGGGCGAGGAGTTAAGGCGATCTAGCAGCTAAGGAAAAACATATAGCTAATTCGTAATTGATATATGGTTGCTATCATACGTGCACCTGCAGACATAGCAAATATATCATATCATCGTGGATAATAATATATATTAAGTTATTGAATTACCTACCTATTATATATAGGTAGATTATATAAATAAATACGTAGTATAGTATGTAACATATATCTTCACGGTGTATCTGATGCACTTAGCTGACGCGGACCGCATTCACATCACTATAATAGCTATGCACCAAAACAATCGGTGGCGTAACTCAATGTTTAAAGCTATATGTGTACGGCTCCATGTCTGTATACGAGACCACTGTGTATCGGACTGACTCAGTGTTGAACTCCGATGAATCGACTCACGAGTCTAGACATTTTTGGATGAGTCATGAATCGAGTCATTTCAATGAAAAAAACGACAGGGGTCAAGAGTCGAGTCGATTCAATTTGTTTGAAACAGCACTTAGGTGAAAAGTCAAGTCAATTTTTCGGTTGTGAGTCATACCTGAGTCAAATCAAACAAATTTGAGTCAAATGCAACAAGATGAGTGGCCCACTGTGGTAATGCCACTTCCCATGAGCAAACCAAATAACACTAGATAAAATGCGATTTTTCTAACACCCGACCCGTTCAACATGAAGTGATGATGAAACTTGTGATGATGAATCAAATTGGAGTTGACCTAAATGTATTTATGAGTCGAGTCGATTTAATTTGTTAAAAAACTGTACATTAGTCAAGAGTCGAGACGATTACATTTTTATGATTACATTTTTATGAACTTGAGTCAAGAGTCAAATGAATTTGCTTTGAAACAGCATTTTGAGTCAAGAGTCGAGTCGGTTTTTCGGCTTTTGAGTCAGACTGGAGTTGACTTAAACAAGTGAGCCGTTACAAGCCTGCGTTATACGTTGGGAACCACTGCTTTAGGCTAAGAGCGACAGCATGAGACATACAAGATAAATGTTGGGTCTTGTTAGAAATGTACATATATGTCATGTGTCTTTTTTGGGGGAGGGGGGTGACCGGTGAGGGGAAACGAGAGCATGCATGTCTACTTATATTCCTGTCCCTGGATGGCGCTAGTAGTAAACGCCTGAAGTTATGCTGTACCGCGTAGCTTGAAGCCGAGGCCTACGCCCTATATAGCACACAACACTTTTACGACGGCGTGACAACGTTTTCACGATGTAGTTACGTGGTATGAACGTTGTCATGACGTTGTCAACGTTTCCATGACGTCGTGACAACGTTATGTGCTACTAAGACGGTCGGCGCATTGTGGGAATGTAGTCGGTGGTAACGAGCCATTTTGGTCATCACAATGGTAACGGGCCATTCACAACCACACCCTTGACACCGAGGACCATTTTTTAGAGTGACTTCTTATTTGTCCCACGCACCAGGCTGTTAACCCTATTCCCTGCGGGGGGGGGGGCAGATTCTACCCCCGGTAGTTTTTCGCCCGCTGCTTCTGAACCGTTACGTCTATCGTCTTGCAACATTTCTGGGAGCTTTTCAAATGATGAATGGGACAGCAGTGTTTCTGCTGGATTATATAAAAAAAAAAAAAATCGGCGCCCAGCAGAAGGTCGGGCGTGCCTCAGCGGTCATGTTATTGAGAGGTGTTTCGACATGCGTCGAAGGCTCTTGTTCGGCGCTTATACTTTTCCTTCGTGGAGTGAGTGCGTGGGCACAGTGTGGAAAAGTGAATAGAGTGTCAGAAACTAAGTTGATGCTTTTGCCAACATCTTACGTAAATTGATTCGTATACATATTGGAGGTGAGAAGCGCACTCAAGGTACATAAAAATGGGAAGGCGAAATATTCTCCGCAATTCTCAGGGCCCAGACTTGCAGAATAAGCAAGATGGATAACAGGCTTCCGCACATAGTGGCCCACACCACGTTGTTTTTACCTGATCCGCCTTTATGCACAATTTCGAGTTTACATTGTAACGAAATAGAGCCAAGCAACACAACGTCCACATGTGACGGTTCCCACGTCGCCAAAAACACTAAGGGAAAGCAACACTATTTTTTCGTCTCATTCAAAAATTCTCCTCGACCCATTTTTTATCGCGGCTGAGTGGGCCTTAATTGATTTTTTGTGTGTGTGTTGCTCACATATATTGTGTCTTTTACACATCGAGAGGAACAGAGCAAGATTAGTAAGTCTCTCAAAAAACATTTTTTGCAATGGTCGAACGGATCTGAATCGGAAATGGCCACAATGACCTTTCAAAAACACCCTAAATTTTCGTATTTTTTGCCCCCTGGACCCCCATTTTAGAGCAAAAAAGCAATTTCTAGATCCAAAAAGAAAGATTTCGTCACGACAAATCGAATGATGTTTGTCCCATCGAAATCGGCCGAGCGGTTCTCGAGATCTCTGGGGGTCGGAATTTGCCCCCCGCAGGTTAACGTAATTTTGGCCGCCCGCAGGGAATAGGGTTAAGGATCCCGTCTGCTGTTTATTCGTTCACGTTAAAAAAAACGTTTTTTCACAATATTTGAAATTTAAACTCATTATATTTTGAATACAAGATAATACTTTAAATAATTTGATTTAAAATGCAAAAATTGGTATTTAACTTTCTTTATTACAAGGTTGTAGGTTTACAAAACAAATATATACATTTGTTGGAAATGGTTTTAAATCGCGTGCTGAGTTAAAATATTACATGTGCATAGTGTAAACAATATGATTGGTGCCATTTTTCGTACGCAGAACGTCACCAGAGTGAAACAATGCTTAAGCCGTTTTCACGATGGATTATTTTGCGCGGAATGTTTTAAAACATTTAAAATGTTTAAAAATGTTTTAGTAGTTAGTAGCCTTTTTCACGATGGACTAATTTGCGAGAAATGCTTTAAACCTCGCCCTACGGTCTCGTAGGGCGAGGGTTAAAACATTTTTTTTTCGCATATTAGCCCATCGTGAAAATGGCTACTACTAAAACATATTAAAACATCTTAAAAAATGTTTTAAAACATTTCGCGCAAAATAATCCATCGTGAAAACAGCTAGTATCACCAGGTCTCCAATGAGAGACGAGGGGGAGGGGTCCTGTGCGTTTGCGAGGATCATACCTATATGTGTGTAAATATGTGCATGAGACCGTCGGGAAGTTGGGAATCAAAGCAAAATAAGCACATTACACTCAGACACCATTTTCCAGGCTGGTAACTGGTGTCCTTAAGGTGTAAGCGCTTAATGTTTTAGGCTCCTTTCGCTCGAATCTATTTGTTTGGTTGCTTTTGTTCAATAAACATGATGTCGACCGTCAATAACCTTGCCTATTTCAGGTCCGCTGTGATGAGTCACATGTGGGGTTGTGGGAGTCCCGGCTGTGCTGTTATTGCAACGAAAATAGCAATTGGTCGAAGGCCCTTCTTGTTGATCCACAGTGATATTAGGTACTTACTTTGTCAAACTGTCAAACAATCAATGAAGCGCAGAAGAATGCATGGACCATTAGTAAATATGAAGATAAGGTGTCTTCTTTATCAAATGACGCTTAAATACATATTTGTGTACCTGGAATACCCATACGTCATAGTTTCATCTGAAATGCATATGTTCACACTCAAATGGTACATACCTACATACTCGTACCATCTTTAAATACAAGATGGTATTCTGTCTGGCCGATTTGGTGATAGTATCTTCTGGATTCATCGGTAACAATAACAACATATTGACAGATTGACAGATCTTCATCATCTTTCATAGACTTATTTAAATCGTGGCAAATTGTACCCGTAACATTAGCAGTCTGCAGTCGTAATACACATCATCTGGCCATTTCACACAGGCACGAGAGAAAATTAACTCGAGTGGCTGATATCAACTTTTCAGCCAATTGGAAGTGAAAAGATGGAATGGATGTGACACTGACTTGGAAGTTGAATATATTTTGTTTGATTTTATAGTTTTCATCACAATAATAGTTGCACTTCTAATAATTCTTACCACGCTCGTGTCCCTGCATTATACCTTGTCCTATGTACACCGTGAATGCGTGCATGTATGATGGTGAACACTGTCGGAACCAGGGGTGGAAGTGGTCATGGCCCCCAAACTGCCTGAAATCGGCGCAAAATTGATTCATTTCCTGATATAGAAGAACATATAAGAATCCTTTACTAAGGAAAGTTTCTTAAATCAGCTATCAATGCATAGGCAAGCAAAATCCTTTGAGTTTCCAGAGTTGTGGAAGCTTTTTGGGATTTAGCCCACAAACTACCTGTACCCCCAAAAACTACCGTACTGGATTCGTCAAAGATGGTGAGCCTAAAGTAACTATGTACCATGATATTAACTCACACATATTGAGTGCTATTATTCCTGGTCTCCAGTGACATTGTCCTCGGATGATGGATAATACTAACAAGGCAAGTTCATTGAAGTGGGTACTATAATTCCTAGTAGCTTTTCATAGCCGCCTGATTTTTGTGTACATAACGCTGATTTATGATAAAGGACTACACGGGAAGAGTCGCTCCTTGACTTCCTGAGAAAGCAATGTGCAGGCTTGAGCGAAACCAATCAAGAACAAGAAGGCCGGAATGAGATTCATGTCTAGTCATGTGTAGTCAGGCAGACTATTAACCAGCTGGTTTAAAGTCTGCCTGACTTCACGTATTGTGGGGCGTCAGGGTTATTAGACATACTCACTCCGAAAATAACTCTTCGGAACACTTATTCTCGGAGTAAGTATGTGTCTGAATGCCCTGAACACCTACAATATTGGATGTCGTCTAGCGTCTTTCACTGTCTCTGTCGTGGAATGATATAGGTACTGCGTAATGTTATCTTATACCCCCTACACAACATCCGCAAGGTCTCTTCTGAGAACTTGAGATAGAGCTGCGCAGCTGAACGTTATTTAATCCAAATGAGCTGAGCTGAAGAGCCGGGACGACATAGTTAAGAAGCAATAATTGTTAGCGCATCATCGATTATTTCAAGTAATTAAGTTAATTTTCAGTTGGTTGATGTGCTTATGGTGAATTTGCAAAGGTAAGATCGTGCCCTGGTGGGCCTATGAGCCACCTTCGCCCTGGTGGATGGAGACTCGGAGAGGGTAAAGATGACTTCCACCATTAACTCGAAAATTAAAGGGACACATAAAAGTGTTCGAAAGCTATCGACAAGCACATCCGAGGTTAGTTAGAACACTTTGTTTCGGACTCAGGTCAATACTGAGGTCAACTGAGGTCATCAAAGGTCTTTTTTCCCCGTAGAAGACTGTTCCAGAAGCCCCAAAGTATCTCGGAAATTAAAATAGTTATGGATGAATCAACGGAAAAAGTAATAGAAATCTCTTGGAAATTGCAATTGCTAGCAGGGCCCAATAAATGCAATTGCTCAGGTCAATAATTATTGCTCCAGAGTTCACCAAAGGTCACGATAGCATTTTCTTCCAACGATGGCATTTTCCCCCATTTTTAGCAAATATATTTTTATCGATTGAACATATAACAATAATTTTAACACCACCGTGTTTTTCTCGTCACGTTGCTGTGGAACATATTGATGTTGACCTGGTGAGGTCAATTTCAATATTTGATCTCAAGTAAGGATCCTTTGGTGACCCAGTTAGGTCATATTACATATTGGCGATGCGTCTTTACGAAACAAACATGGTGGTGTCATTCGCACGTGTCTATCTTTATTCTATCAATAGTTATTGATAAACAGTACCGGTGACCTCAGATCACCTAAGCTGTCCTTGCAGAGGTCACTAAGCAACAATTGCACCTGGGTCTTCAAGAAGGAGCCAAGATAACATTATTTTAAAATAATTGACCAATGACCATATCTTATGCATATTATCTGAAAAGGAAGCATTTGCATATTTTCCCATTGACATAATGAGGTCACGAAACTGACCTGGCCTAAGGTTACCGGCATAAACAAAATCCGAGATATGCGAATTTAGGTACTTATGACATTAGGAATCATGCAAGTCTATTCTCTAAGATACATCATGACTTTTGACAGACATAACATTTTTGTATGTGGGTTCAATTGGGTGACTGACTGATATATGCTGGAATCATTTTTTACACAATGTGAGTGATGATGCTAAACAGCTGCGCCAAATTTGGTGTCGTGTGGTGCCGTTTTTCTGCTAGTTTAAATACTCAGGGGGTCAAAACGACCCCCACCAAGGCGAAGGTTAATTAAAATAGCTTCATTACATGGATCGCCTGGGCTTAACAGGTAATCAAATTATGTATTACCAGTACAATTTCTTTTTTGAATCGGAAACCGAGCAGTTTGCTCTTGAGCGTTATTTCGTGATGTAAAAAGAGCACTCAAAGCTTTGCTTTGAGTTTAACAGGACATGCTTATAGGGACGGTAACCCCAGGAGGCGTTCTTCGCCGGCCGCAGGTGGTCACGTGACCAGGCAGGTCAGGCCCAGGGCCGGCCGATTCACGATACATATATTTCTTAGTGATATTATATTTTTCAACATATTTGCAATTTCATGATTACGATATTTGATGATTACAAACGATATTTGATACGATATTTGATGATGATCTCGACAAGCACTGGGCTGACCTACACTACGTCATCCCAGACACTGACTGATGCACTGTAAAAGTCCGAGATCGATGAGATCGGGGTCTTCAGGTCTTGTGACCTACTCTGAATACTCGATGAATATATGGTATGGTATGGTATGATTACAAATATTACGATATTTGTCCGACAAATATTTTAGGCCATGGGTTTGTCGATACACTGTAACGTGCACCAAGACAATACGATTTTATCGAGATGATATGCATGTTTATCTTCGTTTCGTTAGTGAAACTCAGGAAATTCTTCTTAACTGTCTGATTTCTAACTCAAGGAAAATCACACATGGAAATGAAATACAACTTTACTATATGAGGAACAGCGTAACAAAAACGGAATTTGTTCGGGTGCCGTCCGATGACACAGATAAGATCGAAATCAACCCGTGCTAGCCAAATGACGTGCTGACTCCCACTTTGTCCCTTCTTGAGGCGCAGACGCTGGAAACCATCCCACTGTTTATGCAACGACAATGAAAGGAAAGAATGCATCTTTTACTTGCCGCTCTAGGATGGCCGCCCTCTAGCTTTCAACTTGAAGTTGGCGATATCACTGCAATTTTCCGCACTTATTCAGCGATTTCCCACGTTCGGGGCAGCCGAAACGACAAAAAGCAAATAAATCGCACCGAATGTCGGCCGAAGGACATGTGCGCAGCGGCGGACAAAGAGTGAGTGGGACGAGCGAATTTTCCGAGACTGCGCGCTACGGAATATCGGGAACGTCAGTAGTTTGTTGTAGCGACGATTCTGCTACAACCTTACACTCTCGACTAGAGCTTCATTTTTTGAGAAAAGTCTGTTTTATTGATTTGGTGATCACCCATTGACGGGCCATCCATTCCGCATTATGTTCAGGATATACACGTCCAAGAAAAAGCTCAGGTTACGTCTCGCTATCAACTGGACCAAATTGACCAATGCAAACCGAATTGTCTAAAGTCTTTTGATTGACTACTTCTATGGTAGGCAGACCGCTTGGGACCCTAATTTTTGGGGATACATTGTGAAGCATTAACTGGCATGGGCGTATTTCTCGTAATGAGCGTTTCAGACCTTGCCCCAACTACTTTAAGAAGTTGTTTAAAAAGCTGTTCAATTTCAAAAGTAAAAAATGTTGACCACTTTCCACTTAGGTACTCGTGATGTTAAAATTAATTCGAACTCGAATAGAGGCTTTTGTCCAGTAATCCTACCCCTTACTCCGCTCACCACTTCGAACTGACCCGGGTCACTCACGAGTCTAGCAGCGCTTGGTCAAATGTCAGACAGATTTCCGCTAAGTTCTGACGTCAGAACATAGTTCCACACTTCATGACTTGCTCAACCCACTTATTTACTTCCCTGCGCGAATTTTGATATGATTTTATTATAATTTATATTATATATTTATTATATTATATTATATATAATATGGTAAAAAATGAATAAATCTATATTATAAGTGAGTGAAAAGTACTTGATATTTTTGAATCAAGGAAAGTTGCCTTCTCACATCGGTCATGTAGAGTTGTTAACACTACTCTACAGAACATACCTATTTGTTTCCTGAATTTAGCCATTACATAATTTCTCCTAGATTCACTCTAGTTGCTGAAATATTTCAAATTCGCCAAGATCAGTATGGCATCACAAATTTATCGGTTTTCACCAGAGAGGCTTTCGCTACTAGAAGCATTGTCCTATACATATATTACAACGCTAGCATATATCGCTAGCACTGGCCAATAGAAAACAGCTCGGACGCGCTGATAGCAGCTGCCAAACAGAGCCTCGGTAACTATTTCCCATTGTTCGTATGATTTATTGTCTTAGGTGGCAGGTGCGCCATTCTAGATAACATCTTTTTTCCTCTGTATTTATTGGCGATCGTTTATGGATATCGAAGCAAAACAATATGCAAAACATAATTTAATGAAAACAATCAACTAAAGGGGCTCTAGATGTGAACTTATCGTATCCAATAATCAAGCCAATAGCCTCTTACCATAACACAAATATATTTGGCATTCAAAATAGTAGGCACACCTTCTTTTATATATATCAGTCAAAATAATACAACTCCGGATAGTGTGTGAAAAGAAACATTAATTGCGAGCAATTCTTTCCATATCCGGTTGGTGTCTTCAAAAGAAAACGCCAAACAATATGGTTTCACGTGTGCAGCACAGAAGGATATCTATTGTTTTACTGGATTATTATCGACGCTTATGAAAAAATGGCATTAGTCAGCTAAGTGAAGTTCATACAGCAAGTTTAAATTACTTTGGTATTGAGATGGTAAATTAATCCTAGTCTAAATTAATTGGTTATTATAGTTTGAATAATATAATGCGCTGAATTTGGATAGATCAACGAGCTAATCTATCTGACTATAGCTTATATATGATGTCACTAAATCATGTATTTATTATAAAAAATCACACATCTCCGGAAATTTTTGCTTTTACAGTATACCATGTTTTAATCTATGGCAGTTGGCATACTATTTCTTGAATGCCGTTTAGCATTGTTAATGCAATCATAAATAAATGTCGCAGAATAATGTCTGTGATATTGTAGATACTGCATGTGTTGAATCACCGCGTCACTGTTTCATCATGTTTTATCACTGTTTCTACCAGAAAGGCTTATTCGCGGTGTCGCCGCGATTTTCAGCAGCGGAAAATCGCAGCCACATCGCTGACTCCCAGCTCCGGAAGGCATGACGTTTAAGTCCAGTAATATCGAATGCCGTTATCAAAATTGCCAGCCCTTCTGTCTAGCTGTCGTGACATTTGAATGCACCGTGCCGAGCGGGCGAGACAGCAAGCTATTGATTCCTCGTAGTGCCAGCGTTGCTAATTCAGCTTCATTACGTGTTACTATTAGCCGTTTTCACGAATAATTATTATGCAAAAACATTTTGAAACATTTTAAAATGTTTTGAAAAGTTTCGACGATCCCTTACACATACACATACACAATACCCTTACACAACTTTTACATGCGGTTTTTGTCTTGAAATGTTCATCAGAATTCGGTAATATGTTGGTAAGATTATATTTCTTACAAATTTCCGTTGTGCGGTAATTAGCAAGATATATCTATAGGTTAGCTGTGATGTCCACCAACTGAATGTTTTAAAATGATTCAGAATGATCCAGAAACATTCTGTGGCGTGGAACGCTATTGCATTGGTCGCCCGACGGACTCCCCGCAATTGACACACAATGGACTCGCTCAATGCAATGCCCAATGATCAGCTGATGACGCTCTGATACCAGCTGATGATCAGCTGATGACACTCTGATACATGTTTATGATCAGCTGATGGTGCTCTCACGTCGACTGATGATCAGCTTCTGACATGCTTCTGACGTACTGACGTCAGGGGCGGATCCAGCCGCTCGGTTTGGGGGGGGGGTTTGCAAAAAGGTACCCCCCATTTTTTCTCCGCGGATTTGGGCTTATCACCTCATTTGGCATTCCAGATATAAAAAATGTGTTAACAATTTTTTAGTGAAAAAAAAAATCGAAAAAAAAGTTTTTTGAGGAAAAAAAAAAATACGGGAAAATCACATTAAACCACAAGACACCAACTTTCGTAGCATATAATTATACAACGCAATAACGTTTATCTCATACCAACTCGCAGGGGCGTCACCGATAATTATTGAGGGGGTCGGCTGAACTGACGAGAAATCGTATATCCGTTTTGTCTGCGTGCATGCCTTTGCAACATTTTTAATGTGGATTTTCCATGTTATAATACGCATTTGTTTTGATGTTAGGTAATTTGGGTGTTTTAGGGGGCCGATGTCCGCGTCATATCGTTCGCGTTGCCTTTTTTCGGAACTCGGCAAGCTGTAGCTTAACATGTAGCAGCATGAAAATAATAACTCGCCTTACGTGGGGGTGTGTTGTGGGTGGGGGGGGGGGGGTGGTACATGCTGCTGATGTTTTGAAATATTTTTTTACTTTCATGCAGAGCTCTTGCTGAAATTTATGTAGCTGAGTTGACAACAATCTATCATTGCTGGCAAAATTTTACTGAAATTGGTTCGTCTTGGGAGATTATACGTTTTCGTGACGATTATAGTTGGTGGAAAGACGGTAAATTGTAAAAGGAGAAAATAGAGTTTTGCAGCAAATTGGCTAACAGAAGGACAAAAGATCAAAGTGACATTTTTATAAGGAACGCCAATCACGGATTTCGAAATTTTGTGTTTCTTCTAAAACTAAAACTAACAATGAAAAATCCTAAAAACGACATTTTCAAAGATTTGAAAAACCGAAGTTAAGTGAGAAATAAATGTGCGAAGGGGAGTCTGCAGACACTTAATTAATTCATTTCTCCCATTTTCCAATTTCCATCATTAACAATTCGTATTTGGTGTCTGCCGCGAAGCGGCGGCGAAATTTTCGAAGTTTTTTATGCGATGGCTGTATTTTGACTGTGCAAAACAAATTTTTACAGTGTATTGACGTTTGGGGGGGGGGCAAAACATAGTCTCAGGACTTTGGGGGGGGGGGCCTTGGCCCTGGATCCGCCCTTGACTGACGTAACCAACACTTCACAGGGTTTTTCAGCCGGGCAAACCGTCATCACCGCGCCGACTTTGTCTGTCCCGACGACCAGCCTCCAACGTACCGCAACAACAGCTATGACCGCATGGTGGGCGTTATTGGCGGGCAGTCCAGTGCTGTCTCCATACAGGTCAGTGAAGTATTGTCAGAGGTCCGCTTCATTTCCGACTGAGCTATACGAGCGGACTTGTTTATTCTAACTTTCTATTCAGACTTGTCTATTCTACCATCTAGTTTTGCGGGGAGTTCAAAGTTTAAACGTTATGCGGAAATGATACAGCCCGTTAGTTTTCTATCAATTTAACCCGCGCATTACTGGAGTATATTTAATAAGGAGGTTACTGGGGGGGGGGGGCTATTTATGTTCTGATCTCCGGAACTACTATACTAATTTCAAAAATGTAAACGGCATTCGATAGCTCTGTCCAATTTGTTGAAGGAAACTTATTTTTGTTGACCTCGGGGTCACCGATGACGTCACAAGTCACAGCAAATACAAAATGTTTGACCGTGTCATCAAAGTCCGGTGGATGGAATTGTCGCGCAAATTGCAATATTAAACGCATAATAAGTTGATAAATCGGCATGATTCGTGCATCTAACACTTCTAATTACCATTTCAAGATTTTTCTTTACATTGGGTCAGGTCAAGTCATCTAAGGTCACGAGGTCAAACTGCAGATTACGGTCATTTGGAGTTGTAACACTATTTATGAGTTCTTTTTTCGACCATAACGCGAAAAATGATCTTAGAAAATGTTTTTATCATATAAATAAAAGTAAAAAGCAAAAAACGGAAATGCAGTTTAAATGCATAATTATGCTGTAGAGATGATTTAATTTGGTCTTTGAAAGATTGTAAGTCAGCCATTTTTAAAGATATCAACTTCAAACTTGCTACAGATATTCTCATTTGATCATTCTCAAACATATTTATTCCGGTTGTTTGAAAATTTGGATCATTTTGTGAAAAAAGGTAAAAAATGCTGAATTTCTCAAAATTTTGAATTTCAGAAAATTTTGGAAATCCAAGATCGCAGTTTGATAGCTCTGAGTTTATCATCTGTCATTTGGTATTCATAAATTGAGTTTATATTTTAAACTGATCCTTTGACAGCGTTTCCCGCACAACCTTATTTTTATACTAAAAACGCAGAACATGACGTCACTCTGACGTCATTCCTTGTTGACCTATCATAGCCTCATCTTTTTCTTTTGGCAGCATATGTCAAATTGATGTGAAGCAAGGTACTGATAGTTTGGTGACGATATCGTTGTTTGTTTAGAATATATTGCAAAATAACGGGAGGGGGCTATAAATGCCCCCCCCCCAGTAACTCGCGGGTTAATATTTATAGTAATACAGATTTCCTGTCGAATGGATCCAATTCACTAAGTGAAGAAGTCAATGAAGACCTCACTAGGCGAGGCTTGTGTGATTTTCATTGAGCCAGGCGGTGCAGCGTTAGTGCACTGTGATTGGCGACCGTCCGCGGACGTGCGAGTCACTGATTGGCTGAAGACTCACCGAGTGGTGGCCTCGGGTCGGGTCGCGACGGTTCGCAGTGGCCAGGCGCTGGGAACGGGGGAATCTTTACCTGAGACCGGGAGCCGAGGTAACTATGGGAGGCGCATTGACTGACGCTTACTATATACGTACGGTCATGCAGTACAGCTATGCAATACATACGGCCTATACATACGACATACAGTCTTACTACGTACGGTCATGCAACACAGCTATTCCTTTGAAGATAACGCCCATTATTTTGAGACCAGAAGGCAACAGCAGCCACGCAGACAAAATTCAACATGCTGGTCGCTGTACTCTTTTGCAAATAAAATTAACCGTATGCGAAACAGCTGAACAGGGTACCTCATTGTTAAGAGATTGGGGTTTACCAG
Source organism: Semibalanus balanoides (assembly GCA_014673585.1). Lineage (NCBI taxonomy): Eukaryota > Metazoa > Arthropoda > Thecostraca > Balanomorpha > Balanidae > Semibalanus > Semibalanus balanoides. Next base: position 14,037 of record VOPJ01009668.1, read on the forward strand.
CTGCGAGCTGTCTCCCAAAAATAACAATGTATTTGCGAGCAATCGACTCAACGTGCCTATTACACCTTTTTGCACTCGGATTTTGACCATTCAGCATAACTGTTTGAACGGCAATTTCAACAATCATCATTCGACAAAACAGATCAGCTGCTGGCGCCGGAATTTAACAGATGATTTTAACAGAAGATATTAACATAAGATTTAACAGATTATAACAGAAGATAAACTATTTGAACACTAGTCACTAGATTGCTCATTCTGCAAAACTGTTTGATAATTCAACATGATCTCGATTATGGTCGAAAAATTTCGTCACTTTGCTATCATACGAGTATAGCTTTTGTGCGTTGACGGAAATAGATGGCCGATCAAAATATCTACTCTTCCGTCTGCATAACTGTCGCTGTGGTTCATTTCACCCAATGCCGATCTGTTTTGGAGATTATTAAAAGTTTTGCTCAATGACGAGTTGTAATGGAATGCGACTAATAGTTATGATGAATAGTGAATGTTAAATGGTGAAACGGCAAGAAGTGGTGCCCTCTATACTGCATAGTGCTTTTAAAACAGTTTTTGAACCATTGGTCAAATGCGATTGCAAAAAGGTGTATAGGACCAGTAAGAACGCCATAGTTGGGCGAGATGAAAGAGCGAGTGCAATGGAAATGTATGGCAATATTCAACTCCGATTGGCTCAAGTAGTTATATGTATGCTGGGGGATCCAACTGCGCGCAAATCAGCTCGTAGCTACGATGTGGCGTAAGTTGGCTCGGAAGGCATTTTGGAGGGATCCACCTGCGCGGAGAGCTTGTTGGTGCGTATCGGCTCGTAGTGGGTGCGACTTACGCGCTAACTTTACGATTTTTTACCCCCGCGTAAGTCAGCCGCGTAGCCGTGTCCTCCATCGTGTTCTATGAACAAAAATATTGTATAAAGATAAAAATATTTTTCAATTTGAATACTTGCATATGGTAGATGATACTGTGGGCTACATGTTTATTTTTTTCGGCGCCGCTCGACGACTGCATATCTTTTTCTCCGCATGCGTGCGTGCGTGCGTGCGTGCGTGCGTGCGTGCCGTGCGCTGCGTGCGTGCGTGCGTGCGTGCGTGCGTGCGTGGTGGGGCCGGGGTGCGGTGCGTGGCGTGGTGTGTGTGTGTGTCGGTGTGTTGTGTATGTGTGGTGTGGTGTGTGTGTGTAGTGTGTGTGGTGTGTAGGTGTGTGTGTGGTGTTGTGTGTGTGTTGTGTGTGGTGTGTGTGGTGTGTGTGTGTGTGTCCCCGACCAAGGCAAAACTCTCTCCGCGTCGTACCGTCACCCCGTCCTGCCCATTGATCCGTGTGTTGTGTTAGACGCCCGGGGTTGCGCTCTGCTGACTGTTCGCCCCTCACACAATAACCCATTTGGCCTGCTCGACGCTAAGCCCCATTTGCCTCGTTGCTGAGGCAGGCAGTGTCGTGTATCGAGACGCGCAGACGACTGTCATTGGAACACTAGCATGGTTAGATGCAGGCCCGCTGGCTCTAGCTCGACAGTGGTCTATGACCAACCGACCCACGTTTCCGACCACTCAAGATGCCTCTGCACACGTCGACTGAGGTGAGAGAGAGGCCCGGTTACGGCAAGTGCTGATAGATGATACCTCTTGATTTGCCCCTCCTCTTCTCCGATTTAATGCGATGTTCCAACAGCCCCGCTATTAATAAGTCGAAAATTGACTTTGACACCGATGAAATTTTCGACTTGGACGATGAACTACTACAGAGGTCAGCTGGGCCGTCGACGTTTAAACGTGCGTAAAATCGGCATTTAATCGCTACGCGCTGGCTTAGGTAATAATTAACCCGATCAGCCCCTCTTTCTTTTGGATCCCTCCGATTTTCTTCGCGCACCAACTTACGCACCCAGGAGCGCTCGGAGTTAATGCAAGTGCGTAGAAAGTTTACGCGCCTTGGATCCCACAGCGTAGTCTGATATACTAAAAGGGGTACGCACGTGCGCATGTGCTGAGGCGCCACACCCCTGACTTGAGGGAAGGCGGTGGTTGAGAGGTCCCTAACCACACACCAAATTTGCACACAATCGGCCCAGCCGTTGCAGAGTTTTTACGAGGAAACACTTTTCAACACCCCTCGCGCGGCACGCGCCACGCACAGTGATAGTCACTCACATGATTCGACTCTGTTCTCAAAGGGTAGGGTGGATGGGGCTGCCCAGCACAAAATCCCGCTTGTCAATCGGATTTGCGGTTGCAGAGATATAAACTTCCAAAAGCGTCGTCACGGGTCGGGTTGGGCCGGGTCGGGCCGTGTCGAACCGGGTCAGGCCGGGCCGCTCATATTCAGAGTTTTCCCATATACCACGGAAGGACGAGCGAGCGCTTTGCGCTCGCTCGTAATAGCCGTTTTCACGAAGGATTCAATTTTACCCGGTAGTATCGAGTAATATCCGGTAATATTTCGTGTCTTTTGGGTAAATGAGTCTAAGAACACGGCTTTTCCCAGATATTTTTGGTATCAATTAAAACTTAATGAATTCATGTAAAATTATCGGCTCTTACAATGCGAAATTTCCCGTTAGTTTTCTTTGTATAATCAAATTCATGAACAAATATTACCGGGTAATACCGGGTAAAAATTGAATCCTTTGTGAAAACGGCCTAATAACAGGTCAAAGGGTTGGCGATCAGGATCTCTTCTGAAAGATATCTTGTGATGTAAGATTCGAGGGTTAGCGGGTTGAACGGGTCAACCAATCCGCTAGTAACCACTACGCAGTGACGAACGTGCAATCAGTTTCCTATAAGCTTTCAGCTCCCATATATACACACTATATGTACAGGAATATTTCTAGGAATCTTTAATCAGCTTTGCAGCCTTTCATGTTTGCATCAATAATCGCCGTATATGAATGCATACGGCGCTTGTACATTTCTGGTCGTCTTATTGTGTCTATTTGTGTCTTTTTGGTGCCCTATATGTCAGACTAGCATCAGCTCTCGCCGTCCCGGGACATAATCGTCGGATATGAATACGGCGATGTACATTATATAACGGTGCCCTATGTCTGAATAGCATCAGCTCTCGCTGTCTCGGGACAGCTCAGCCGTCTAATTATTCGTCTTATTCCTCTCTGTCTTATGGCAGTCATATTCGTTACTGCCGAGACGCTCGTCTATTTGGACGTCTCTCGTGTCACACCATCCGGCTCCCGTCCGTTATATAACGATCCAGCGCGACGTTTCCGGGACGGCGCCGGACGGTGCGGATCACCACGGATCGGCGATCCGTCATCGCCATCGACGGATCGGCGATCCGTCATCGCCATCGACACGACCCGTCACCGTGAGCGGCAGATCCCTCCGGGTCACCATCGACTCTGTCATTGTCCACCGCGTCTCCTGTCCCCGGCTGTCCAGTCCTGCCGGTCAGCTCATCCCTGCCCTCCCTCTCATCCCCAGACCGCTCTCCCCCGGGGCTGAACGAATGCTTACAAAAATGTGTAATTACTAATAAAATGTCAATGATTTGGCGCTGTACGTGCCATCGCTCCCCGCCTTTGATGGCGACTTGCAGCAGGCGGGATGCATCTTCAGCCTCAGGCCTGGCTGCGCTTACCAGACGAGCAGTCTTTGAACTCACTTCCACGACATATGTGTTCACGGAATCAGCGTCAGCATGGTAGTGGACCTGGCAGGCCACTTGGATGATCTATAAATCTATAGGGGGTCGAACAAAACGATATTATCATGTTTTTAAGTTACTGTAGAAATTAGGAAGATATTCTGTCGACTCTCAGCGGGGCGCGGGGTATTTATCATGTAATTACCTTATTTTAAGCGTACGAGAATTGTTCTTCACTTTCGTCGCAAATACACTTTGTATTTCGTAAAAAACAAAAAACAATCAAACTGATAAGCCCACGTGGGATTCATAGTTATATGACAGTATAACAGCTTATGCAGCCTCCATCCGGATTTATGACGGCTTATTTGCATGTCTATTGTCTGTTTGTCTGTTTTGCGATAGGGTCGGAACACGCGGGGCGGGATGCATGTGCATACTTACTGGCAAGCAAAAACAGCACATACACACACACACACACACACACACACACACACCACAAACACACACACCACACACACACACACACACACACACACACACACACACACACACACACACACACACACACACACACACACACACACATTAACCTTATCACGCTAATGGTGGCACGTATCCAAATCATCCAGGGGTAGAAAATATGCGATGTATGCAATCTCATCTGCTGTCTAGACTGCACTGTGCCGGGACGGGGAGGGCAGGGGTCACGAAAGGTCAGATGAAGGTCAATGGGAACGCAGTCCTGCAGGCGGTTTGGACACAGCAGGGGCATTGAATTCGCTGGACGGACATGGACCGCTTGTATGTTTGTACAGTCGGTCTATTATGTATCTTCTCTCTTGTAGTTTGTAAAACTCATCTAATTTGACTTCTGTGTACATGAAGGACTGATTTAACCCGCGCCCCGCTGGGGTATCCAGCCGAAAACGCCCC